>QODF01000235.1:126017-203438 GCA_024372805.1 Oostethus manadensis
TTATGAAACGTACGGTCACAGTTTCTTATTATGAAACGTACGGTCACAGTTTCTTATTATGAAACGTACGGTCACAGTTTCTCATTATGAAACGTACGGTCAAAGTTTCTTATTATGAAACGTGTGTTCACAGTTCGTTATCGTATATAGGGTCAGTTGCTACGGAAACATTCATAGAAACGATGTGTCGCAGTGACACAGGACATGTTTCAATTACCTAGCCATGCAAAATAAAGGGCGATCTTCTCCCCAAAGTACTCCCTGATGTGGTCCAGAGGTTGGTATCGTATCCAGCAGGACCACTGGGCCCAGTATGCATAGAGGATTTGTCTGAGAGTCAGAGACTCTGGGGCCACCGGGTAGCTGGGCAGCTGGAATCCACCCTGTCAGAGCGACAACGTTTTATAGAAGACCTACGGGGGCCGAATTGAAAGATCCTGAAGGTTGTTGGCGGACCTCGTGCAGCGGGTAGGCAGACGTGAAGACCTGCTCGTTCAGCAGCCGGTCGATTCCAACCTCGCCCTTGGACACCGAGCCGTAAGGAGTCCTGGCCAGGATCTCATAGAGCTGGAAGACACACACAGGCAGCAAAGCTAACTGTTCTGCTTCCAGTCTTCCAAGCTAAGCTTGGCCAAAGCAGGAAGTGTGTTTCTTCGTACATTAAGGTGCAAGGAACGTGCACTATTTCCAGGCTTTGGCGGACCACATAAAATGACATCGGGTGCCAGATGTCTTGAGTTTAAAACCTAAGATATGGCTTGTGAAACCCATCCATGCGTGCGTGCGTGTGTGTGTGCGTGTGTTTGACGAGGAGGTGGAGCCACATCCTCCTGCTGACTGAAACATCCTGAAGTCGGTCAGCCAATCAGGATATTTATGACTTTTGCAACTCGGGCGATGAAAGTGAAGCTTCAGGGATGGAAAGATCAACAACACAAAGCAGTGAGAACAAAGTTGCGTCCACTCACTACTTGATGCCTTTGAGTGGTCTTGAAGAACGTCTCTTTGTCCTCACTGCCCAGAAACCTGCAACACACAAAGACAGGGGAAGAAAACTGTCAAGAGTCAGAAGAGAGTTTGGTCTAGGTCTTCATCAGGATTCTGTTTGCACTGCTCTGAGTCCCGTTACAAATTCCTTCCTAACTTCTGTGACCCCAATCCAAGTAGTGCTTGTGTGGAGGAAGCGAAACCTCTCTAGCTTGTTGTTCCGAAACTGGCAGGTGTAGAAGTCCGGCGGAGGGTTGGGGACATCCTGGCTCATGGGGTTGGAGATCGACGCAGACTGAAAGATTTGGGCCGACCAGTTGGTGTATGAACTGTTGACGACCTGCAGGATGAGTACAAATGAGAAGGCACCAAGGAGAAAGCTGTCTGTTCTTCTGCCTGTGTGTCGTCCATACCTGCAGGGGAACTCGCAAGCTGATCTCCTCAGCATAGTAACAAAGGACGCTCCAGGGGGCACTCAGGAGGACAAAACAGACCCTTGCCTTGGCCTGCACCGTGTCCCTCTGGACAAAGACATATTTGGTAGGTCATGTTAACCATAGCATTGTGAGGACCACACCGCCAGAAGCAAATGATGCTAGTGAGGAATGTTTGACATTTTGAACTGTTTGTGTCCTTCACCTTCTCCAGCAGGAGTCCCGTGAATTTCAGTTTTTTCAGGAACTTTTCCCTCCACTTGCGGTGGGCGGGGTTAATGGCTGTGCTCTCCTCCTTCTCTGAGTTATGAGGCTCCTCCCATGCGAGAACAAAATCTGTGCAATGTGCACACAGCATCAGGTTAAGAGCAACAACACTTGGGGTTGCCAAACCCCACCCAGCCGTCCGTCCATCTATGCCGCTTATCCTCACTAGGGTGGCAGGGGGTACGCGGGAGCCTATCCCAGCTGACTTCGGGCGAGAGGCGGGGTACACCTGGGACTGGTTGTCAGTCAATTGGAGGGCATGTATAGACAAACACCCGTTTAAATGTCTACCTATGGACAACTTAGAGTCGCCAAGTACCCTGACATGCATGTTTGCTGGGAGGAAACGGGAGGACCCGGAGAAAACCCAGGCACGTAGATGGAGATTCAAACCCAGAATTGTCCAATATTTAGAAAAAAAAAGTCCCGTATTGACTTAAAAAGGGATGTGCTTTGTCCCTTCCTACCCTGTGAATCAATAATAGTTTTGAATCCGGGAACTTCACATGGAATTGAATGGGAAAGGTCTTTCCAGGCAGAGGGCACGGTTACGATCCCCAGCCAGGGTTGCATCAGAAAAATCATCGTTTGATTCTATGCCAACCCCCCCAACACATGATGGGACGGGCCCCCTCTGGGGGAACACCGTGAGTTGTCGGGGGAGGGTGCGAGAGGCACGAGGGACTATATTTGTCAAATGTGTTTCTATTTATGCTTATGCCTACGATGGTGGTGCCAGCAGCGATGGTGGAGTGCCAACTACGGGTTGAGAATGAGATCCTGACCCAAATGGAGGAGTTTAGGCACCTCAAGTGACGTCTGCAGTGGCGCGGACTCTGCGAGGTTCCGCATGGTGAAGAGGGAGCTGAGCCGAAGGGCAAAGCTCCTAATTTGTCGGTCAATCGTGACCTACAGTCGTGAGCTTTGGGTAGTCGGGTCAAGATTGCGGGTTTTCTCCGCAGGGTGGCTGGGCTCTCCCTCCGAGGTAAGGTACTGTAATCTGGGAAGCGCTGCTCCTGCACAGGAGCCAGATGCGGTGGCCCGGGCATCTGGTCCGGATGCCTCCCAGACGCCTCCCTGGGGAAGCCCTTGGGGAAGACCCAGTTAGAAAAACTCATGGCGATTTGCCGGGAGGAGGTTGACGGAGAGGGAAGTCCGGGCTTCCCTGCCTAGGCCACCCGACCTCAACCAAGTTGGAGAAAAGGGGTGGATGGACGGACACGCAGGGGAGTGCCTGGCGATGACTTGACCAAATGAGTCACGTTGCGACTGTTTCGCTTTCTGTTCCCAAACATCCTTCTTGTCGCACCTGTTTGCTCGTGACACGGCCGCTAATATTGACTCAGCACAATGTTTGTTTGACTCACCCACCCGAGTCGATCCGTCACTGAACGTGTTTCTGTCCCGCGGCGCCACAGGAGCATTCTGGGAAACATGCAAAGTTCAGTCGAGACATTTTTTCTCTTTTTAATCACTTTCTTGAATGTCAACATTTGCTCTCCTCGAGCAGACGGCCTCCTGGCCTTAATGACGCCGTTGTTGACGTGGAAAAACGACAACATCTTCAGGCTCCTCGCACACTTCCTGCTCCGAAGTCAAAACAAACGCGCCCGGTATTAATTTAGTGGCCGCTGCTAGCTTGCACTAGCTTGCTGGATATTTTCCCCAACTACCCTCGAAGCAAAACAGAAGGACGGGGGCCAAAAGACTGCAGGAGGGGCCTTTCTGCAGGAGGACTCCAAGGAGCTTAAAGTAAACTGGCCTATCGGTCGATGATGCTAAGTACTGACCCAAAGACTTCTTCTTCTGGGGGGTCCTAAAAGCCGCCAAAGCAGGCATGCCCACGGTGAGGCCCGTGGGCCATTTGCAGCACGGCGCTGATCAGTTACTGACCCGTGGCATATACTAAAACTACAAACCAGAGCACAATGACCAAAAAAACGGAAAAATATACAAAAAATGTGATCCATGTTACCGTGGTGACGTTTCCATCGATGATGTCTGGCTTGGTTTCCATGGTGATCAGACTGGCACTGTTCACCCCCTGCTCCCCCCTCATCTTCATCCTCCTGGACCGGGGAAACACTCATCATTGCACTTTGCTTACCAGCACGACTTCCTGTTTGTCAGTGCGGAAGCTTCCTTGAGCCGGACCACACTGACAACGATCACATCCAAAACGGACTCACCCCTCTCTTGGGCCAGTCCTCAGGTGGATGAAACCCCAAGTGAACGAGTCCTCAGGTGGATGAAACCCCTTGTGGACGTGTTTTCAGGTAAGATGAGACCGATCCGACGGGAGCCGTTATGCATTCTGAGTTCAGCACTTGCCCCCAACCTGCTTACTAACCCCACCCATACAACGGCCCCACCCACTCCTTCACAGCTATTTCTGATTGGGTCTTTTATTGTGAAGGGTTGGATGTGTCTGTGTCAACCACTGTATCACTGGCAGCAACAGTGTCCCCTGAACTGTGCCCCCTGGTGGCACAATCCGGCGTAACCGAGAATCATGACACACGCCAGGGGTGCCCAAAATGCCGCCCGTGGCAACTTTGTAAAAATGAAATTAAAACAAAACAAACAAAAAAAATCAAACAAAAGCTTTGCTTTAAAATGATTCTTAAATATCCGTAAAAAAAGAAAATAAAAACAATATCGTGGAGGCCCCCGCATATTTTTTCATTTAATCACCTTCAAAAAGTAATTAGCTATACAGTAGTTACTAGATACTTTCCCCAAAAAGTAACTGATGTAGTAATTGAATTACTCCTTCATAAATGTAATGATCTACCAGGGAAAATAATTATTGCATAACTTTTTGGAAAAAACCAATACGTGAAAGAATTGTGATTTAGTTTTGTAATGGCGTTGAGATGTCACATGAGACTAAGGCTGAGGGCTGAGCTCGTGACTTGAAATGATTTTCCAAAACGCAAGGGGGCAGTGTGAGCAACCACACCTCTCGTTGACTAGCTACGTAGTTTCCTGTGTAGTCGTAGTGAACAATGGAGACTGAAACCACATCGAGATTGTTGCCGTACGGTAAGCCCTCGTTAATCGCAGGGCAATGGGTTCTAAACCCGATCGTGATGAGTGAATAAGTAGGTACTACTTATTCATAGACTGACTACTTATTCATAGATGGAATATTTTCATAGTCAGAGCATATAAAATCTGTTTACAACCTTCTAAATACGGTTTCTAACATTATTAGAGCCCTCAAGACAAAACATAACAACCCTATAGTCAGTAGCGAAACAAATCGGAGCGAAGCCGGGAGCAGGGAAAATGACCGGGCTCTTCAAACCTAAAGAATAAAGCTCACGATAATGTAATCGTAAGTCCCACCTCCTAGGGGCCCTGGCAGGGGGGCGTGTCACCCTCCAAGCCACCCTGAAGCTCCGCCCCTTGCCTGTACTCACATTTAGACTCCTTTTACCCAGTACAATAGAATCAATAATAGAAAATACGTAATTTAAGACACAAGTAAGTGTGTTGCTGTAAATGTGCTGGGAGAGCTGAAAGGCGGACAGGAACCGCCATGGGGGATGCGGATGGAGTTTTAGCTTGGCGTTAGCCAGTAACCCATGTTAGGGATTACTGTGCCTGTTGTGAGATCATTCAAACCCGCAATAAAAGCCCGTTGTTCTGACGAGCAAGTCTGGTGCTTGTGTGTCCTAGCCTACATCACAGTAACATGTCTAGTGACCCGTGTGGAATATTACATAATATCATGCCTGCGTCTCCCTTACACCTTTTACGCTTGAAAATGCTTCATTGAGACAAAAATGCTTAAATATGCACATTTTTGACTGGGAAGCTGTATTCCACTACAAACCAGCATGATTTATTAATATATCAATGACAAATCTGTAGCGCAAAGGGTTACTGTAGATGCATAATAACGCGCCACAATTCTGTAATCATAACAGTGTCGCACTTTACGATAACACAAAACTACAGTAGTTACTGAGGAACTAATGAGGAACTAATGAGGAACTAATGAGTGGTGGTTAGGGTTACGTAGGTTCGTTCCTCATTAACTACTGTCATTTTGTGTAACTAAGGTGTTACCGATGACGGCAGTGTAACATTTCAAACAGGGATTTATTACATTACACTTGACATGGAAACAACAATGGCTTGTCAAACCTCCCATTTTCTCTGGGAAACTCCTGCAGTTTGCCCTCCTCTCGCGTTGCCCTCCTATTTAAAATATGTTTCCTGTAAATGTCCCATATTTGTAACTGTCATCCAAACAAAACCCTTTTCAAAACTGCGGGTGCTTTAGCAACAAGATGTGTATCGGCCGCCATGATGTACCTGTCAAGCCTCCTGTTTTCCCCCAAGAAGACTCACCTATTTTGCTCTTTTTCCTGACTCTTTTTGGAATGGCTTCTTGCGAATTTGCGGTATATAAACTGCAACATGATGTGCGTCAGTCCCCGTGACATACCTGTCAATCTTCCCGTTTCACTTGGGAAACGTTTGCCCTTTTTCCCAACACTCACCCGTAAATTTCCATGTATTAACGGTCTTCCCCCCGCCAAAAAAACCCAAAACCTTCAACACCGCAGGTTACGGTGACGGCGCTTTAGTAACACGATAGCGACAAGATGTTTGGCGTGTGTCACCACATGACATCCCGTTTCTCATAGGAAACTCTCATAGCCTGCCCTCCCGTTGAAATGCACTCCTGATCAAAATGTAAAATCTCAGACCAGTTAAAAAAATCGCCAGAAGTCACACTTTGAACTGCACTGATCTTTGTGGATCTTCAAAATGCAAAAAAAAAAAAAGCTGACTAAGCAAGTTATTGCAAACATCAACTGTTCAAAAGTTTAATACAACAGCCTTTTCAAATATTGGCCAAAAAGGATTGAATGTGATTTAGTGTCAGGTGTTCACAATGTTATTAACTCTTGATGGCAAAGGCGAAAAAGCTTTCTGTCTTTGAACGCGGTGGAATCGGTGAGCCGCTGAGTTTGGACGCGGCAAGACAGTCATTTGAAACTTCTTCAAACATCCTGAGGGTTATGGAGCAAAAAAGGTCAACTGGTAGACACAAAAAAAAAAAAGAGCCCTGAGCAGGAGGATCCGAGACACATCAAGACGCGGGACTGTCCTCGGCTCAAATGATGGTTGTTACCGGTGCCGAGTGCGGTACAATAACCATCATATGGCGTTTGAACAAAAAACATCCTCAAAGGCCTATCTCGTTCAACGCCACAAAACGGCCTGTTTGGAATTTGCAGGTGAGCACTAAACATGGGACATTGAAAGGTGGAAAAAATGGTTTCCAGTGTTACTAAATAATAATCTCAAAGAGAAATTCACAGGCATGACCAGGAGATTCCACCATCACGATCATTCAATGGAACAATGGAGCTTTGGGTTGCGCAGGGGCGTCAAACGGCAGCTGGCTATGTGTGTATTTGGGGGGAGGTATCCCTCATGACCGAAGGACCTCGTCGGCGCGGTTATGACTTGGCTTTATCAACAGGACACAAAGGACTCTTTTGGACCACCCGGCGTGTTCCCCGGAACTAAATCCAATTGAGAACATTTGGGGATGGATGGCAAAGGAAGGTTACAAAAATGGACATCAGTTCAGAAGCCATCTTTGCCACCGGCAGCATTGCCACTAGCCCCCTGGGAACACGGGCATCAAGGATGCCCAAACCCGGTGTTCAGCAGTTTGGGGGGTTCTGAGCTTTGGTCAGCCTATTTCAATTGCTTGTTTGCAGTGAATTGCTTACTTTTTTTTGTCTCACTCCCATTTCTTCTTTCAGCTGGTCTTACAATTGTGATCCATGGAGATAGTATCCACGCTCGAGACGGAGCTATCTGGGAGGACAACGGATGGCGGTGGAAAAGCCAAACTGCCCTTAAGTCAACTGGAAACGTTGAGAAGAACGCACAATGGCGACGTGTTGGGAAACGCACAAAGACACAGAATCCCTCGCTCCCAACGGGACGTGGGCTTCTAGCGACTGACTTGGACGCAAAGCCGGGAATCGGGCTGTTCATACTTTCAGAGGTCATCATCACAGTGATGTCATCAGGCAGAGCAAAGGTACATGAACGTATGAACGGAAATCAAATCTCTGGGCTTCAATCCCATCTTCATCATTCCAACAAGGCAAAGTCCACTGCGTCCATCTTGCTTCCCGACGGGAAAAGACGTAGCTGCTTCATCGTTGCCTTGTAACTCGTCAAGTTCATGAAGACTGGACTGATCGGCCTCGACGCTGACCAGCGTTCTACCAGACCTCGCAGCGCTTTCCAGTGTTCATGGGCATTCCCAACGGGCAGTTGAAATGGCGGCTGAAGTCCGGCGAGTTGGTGAGTGTGCCGATGACACGGTAGCGAGGCGGGCTGTGCGGGTCGGTCACCAAGCCCTCGTGGGCGCTCTCCGGTGTTCGAACTGAGCACCACACCTGGAAAAGAAGGAACAGTGTTTGGGGAGATCTGAGAAAACAACGTGGACACTTTCCCAGGTCGTCACCTGTGCAAAACCAACAAAGAAGAGCTGGTCGTTGGTCAGGTTCACAGCGGGAAGTCTCTTCTCATCTCCGTTCTTGCGGACCCACGTCTGGTAGGCCTGGCAGACAAACAACATGTCACGAATCAGGTCGTGAGTCGTTTGGTTCTACGTGAGGTGAAACCACGACTAACGTGGTAGGCGGCCTTCAGGCCTCCGTTGTCGGCGATGTTTTCTCCCAGCGTCTGTTTCCCGTTGACGTGCTCTCCGTTGACCGTGTAGCCGTTGTACTGGTCCACCATGCACTCCGTCCTCAGGCGGAAGGCGTCCACTGACGAGTTCTGCCACCAAGGCTTCAGGTTGCCCTCCTTGTCGTACTCGCGACCTGCGCCCAGTTCAAAGTATCCCTTGCCTTTATCACATTCATTTGTATCAAAGAACCAAGCGCCGACGGGTCCACACTTACCTTGGTCGTCGAAGGCGTGCGTGAGCTCGTGACCCATGACCACCCCGATGCCCCCGAAGTTCAAAGCCCTTCGGCACAAACACACACACACAAGAGCTTGTAACAAATTCTACCGGTCGTGGACCACCTGTGTCAAACGGACTTTTCCATCATAGCACCTCATTGATGTGGCATTCAAAGGAAAAGGGCACTTTTGGGAATTTTGTCTGTCATTGTGTAAAACATGCTAACATTGCTTGTCATGGGACCCACCCTTTTGGACAATAAAGCTCTCAAAATTAACAATGCTCCATTTACATAACTGACCAGTACCTCAACCACGCTAGCGCCATATGATTATTGTAGCAGCTAACACGAAGGACTACATTTGTCTGGCACAGTAACAGGACGCCTCACCAGTCAGCGTCACTCACAACGCCTCAAGCCACTGCAGGGCGACGGGACAGAAGGCAGCAGTGGATACCTGGCTCTCCGCTAGACTACGTCGCTCCTTAGACTTGTTTGCTGCTGGCATTTTCTTTAACCCGAGGACTATGATGAATTTACCAGCCTAACAAGCCCCATCAGTTGGCATCCCGATGAGAGGGGGACTCTTTTTCATGATTCTGTTATCCATGAAATGTTTAGCACTAGCTAGTGGGTAAGGGGCGTCTTACCTGATATCCTGGTATCCTGATATATATACCTGATATACTCCATATATTCAGGCTCAAAAGGTAAGGTTACGGTTCCTTCTGGTCCAAAAGTAGTCGATTCAAATTCCCCACCGCCACCCCCGGGGGCGGGGGGCGCCCCAATATTTGAGAAGCACCGCCTTAATGACTTGCAAAGACTTGCTAACGCTCATTTCAGGAAACACTACAAAATACCCACTTGGGATGATCTCGAGCATAGAAGGGAGCTTGAAGAATCCCGGCTGGGAAGACGATGCCATTCTTCGTCGGCATGTAGTAGGCGTTGACTGTGGGCGGGGTCATGCTCCACCTGGACCGCACCGGGACAGAGGAGAGGACTTGGTGTCTCGGCGGCAGTGTGTGTTGTTCTCAGTGGGTGTGCGGTGTGTTCTCACTGGTCTTTGTTGGGAGCCTTCCTCAGCTGGTCCGCCATGACTCTTGAGGAGAAGTTGTAGAAGTTGAGCATGTTCTGGAAGAAGCTGTCCTCCGAGACGTCGTACTGGAAGACACAAGACAACACGTCCCAACACGTCCGTGGCGTTCTTCCGTCACAGTGAGTCACTCACGCCGTCATAAACATCGTCCAGTTCTTTGGCGTCCGTGATGAACTCCGGGAAGCCGATCATGTCGTAGATGGCGTCGGCCTGATGGCGGCACAATGAACACACGCCAATCAGTACGGCTTACACTTGCGTGCACGTGCGTGTGAGCGTGCCTTGTCTTTCGCAGCTTGTCTGGTGTCGCCGTCCATCCAGTTGAGCCGGTCCAACGCTTGTTTGAATGCGGCGCGGATTTCGTCAATCATCTCCTCGGCCTGGCGAAGAACGACAGGGTCTGACCGGGTGAGCAAAAACCGCCTTCTGACCCCCCCCCTTTTTGACTCACGATTTCCTTGCTGTGCTTGTCGAAGGTGGCTTTGACAAAGAGCGCCCCCAACGCAAAGCCCAGCGTGTCATCCGTGTTCCCGATACACGTCTGCCAGCGCGGCGTGCACGACTGCAACAACACCGGTCAGTGTACCACTTCCACTACGAGAACAATCGGCGGGGAGTACCTTCTTTGTCCCGTAGAGGCTTTCCAGTAATTTATCCTGAGCGTTCTCGAAACGTTGGTCCAGACTGGCGACGCTCTTTTGAACCAGCGTCCATATCATGTAATTATTCAAGAGACTGCACACACACACACACACACACACACACACACCGGGAGCTGCAGTAACGGGCGTTGGCGGAAGGCGGCAGCAGAGCGATTCCAACGGCGTGTGGGCGTCACCTGTGCTCCGTCCGGTTGATGAGATCGGAGACTTGTTGCAGATACTCTCGGGCGTAGACGACGACGGGCTCGCTGTCGTTGAGCTCCAGAGGCAGCAACGACGACGACAGGAAGTCGAGCCAGTCCACCGCCGGCGCCAGCGTCTGAAGACAAGCACGTACAGAAGATGTGCGGCTTCTATTCTGGCATCAGTCTTCAACTTTTTGACAACGGGGGAATAAAAAATGTTTTAAAAATCGGGAGATTCCGGGATCAAAAGTCGTAATTTTACGAGAAAAAAGTCATACTATGACCTTTGACCCAGGCCAAAGGTCACACAAGTTTTTCTAGCTGTCTCAGCCATCGCCTGTTACGACGAGTGTTGAAATCATTGGCGATTTCGAGAATAAAGTCGGAACTTGACTTTACAGGCATCACCTGGGACAGCTATGAGACAGGGGGCCTTATGTGGGGGGGGGATATGTGAGCGTACCCGTGAGATGATGCTAACCCATGCTAACCGGTTTGTGCTCTGTTTTGCTGTTGTAATTAGAACCGTGCCTGAAGCAAGAGGAACATTTCTCTCCTTGCCTGAAGAACTATTCTATATTTTCCCGCAATATCACCGCTTTTTTCTCCCAACTCTACCAGGAAAAAAGTCAGGAAAGATGTCGTAATTTTACAAGGAAAAAAGAAGCTTAACGAGAAATAAAGTTGTGATTTTACCAGAAATAAGTCCTTACTTTACAAGGGAAAAAATAGGTAAAAAAAATTCTTAATTTTACGAGGAAAAAAGTGGTACTGACAACAGCAAACCACCACAGGCAGGTTAGCTTGGGTTAGCATCATCTCACCCGTACCCTCACACAAACCCCCCCCCCTCCACATAAGCCCCCGCTTTTCAATGCTGTCTCAGGGAAGGAGGGAAACTTTCCTCTTGCTTCTTTTAGTTCTAACGGGACAGCAGAAAAGAGCATTTTGCCCACAGGCAGGTTAGCTTGGGTTAGCATCATCTCACCCGTACCCTCACGTACACCGCCCCCTCCACACAAGCATAAGGTTAGCACGGGTTAGCATCCTCTCAGCAGTAGCCTCGGTCCGGGTTCGGTCCTCCGACTTGATGCTATCTTTCAGTTCAGCTTCTGGTTTCATGCAGTCAAATTCCTGCTGGAATTGCTTGGATTTTACGCTTTGACTCCATCAGGGGTCTGACCTGCGTTGCTAGGTCGTGTTGCCGCGGAGATGCCAAAATGAAAAACAAACAAAAAAGCAATTTCTGGTTTCTGTTTCATATTTGCATGGATCTTGGCCTCTAAATGGTTTAGGACCACTGGGCTGCACTGCGTGCGTGCGTGCGTGCGTGTGATGTTCCACCGCTGATGCCTCCACTGAGGTTATGTAATAAATTGCTTTCCAAGGGGATACAGTCATGTAGCAACAGCACCTAGCAACGGTTGCCACGGTGACCCTAATAAGCGAGCCGTGCGGACCACCGAGTCGCCAGCAGCGAGCACGAGCAGGAACGCTCTTTTGTTTGCCCTGGAGGCCCCGCCCACCTCACCTGCAGCTCGGAGATGGTCACTTTGTGGTACATCTTCTCCTCATCTCGACGTTGGTCCTGCGGAACGGTGATGTTGGCCAGGGCCGTCTCAAAGTCCAGAATCTGCTGCATTTGAAGCCGGGTGGAGGCTCGCCCCCCCCCCAGCAGCATGCCCAGTTCCACCATGTAGTCCAGGTACCCCAGCAAGACCTGGACGGAGCAGCGAAAACGTCGGTGGTACTGGGCACTGACCGCACGGGCCGACACGTTCTCACCTTCTCATTGGCTGTCTTGTTGAGGTAATAGTCCCGGGATGGCAGGAAAAGCCCTGATTGGTCCACCTGTGTGGGCGGGTGACACATCACATTTAGGTCCCGGCTGGTCCAGCTTATGTGGCCTACATCCGACGTATCCCATTCCCTGTTGGAAGGTCAGGGTTCGGTTTTGGTTTCACCTGGATGACATTGCTGTTGGAGTTCTTCGGGTCTGCACTGACTCCCACGCTGAAGAACGGCTGCGCTCGGTACGGCCCCGAAACCGTCTTCAGAACTTCCATGAAGTTGTCCTTCTCCCAGGGTCCCGTCATGTTCCAGCCCCCGATCTTTATGCGCAGAACCCCAGACTTGAAGACGGGGGCACGGCCGGAGTCGGACATGAGACACCCGTTGCTTACCTTGGCGATGAGGTCGATGAGAGGCTGTGCCCCCAGTTCCTCAATCCTCTGGGTATTGAGACAGGACAGGTAGTAGGACTGAGTCTTCTTCTCCGCCTCGCTGCTGCCGTTAAACGTCCCGTTCTCTGATTGGAAAGACCAGAAGTCTGGATCAGGGTTCTTACCACACCAAGACCCTGTGCCGCCTGTGGCTGCCTCACCCAGCAAGTGCTTGAGGAGCGCTTGGTTCTGCTCCCAGATGCTGTTGAAGGTGGACCAACGCGAGCGTCCATCAGGAAGCGGGTTCTTCCGCATCCAGCCCCCGCAGGCAAACTGGTAGAAGTCCTGGCAGGGGTCGGCGCTGCGGTCCATGGCCTCCACCATCTGACTGGCCACCTTGACGCACGCCTCCGTCAGACACAAGCCACGCCCGCTGCCTGGTGGCCGTCAAAGAGGACGGGTGAAATCAGAGAGAGGGGCGGCGCAACGCATCACTGATGTGAGTCGTTACCTGGACCGAGACCCAGTCCGAGGACCAGCAAGCAGGCCAGCAGCGCCAGCAGGGCGGTGAGCAGCAGGAACGACAGCACAAACTCCAGCCTGGTTCTCCTGCCCAGAACGTCCCCACCCGTCTTCCTGAAGCCCATCTGCAAGAGAGGCCGCCACGTGAGACCACGTTGGCCACGAGACTCTCCTGGCGTCGGCGTGTCGCATTCACCGACCTCCACTCTGTCCGGAGACGAGGCCGCCTCAGCCGCGACGTCCGACGCTTCGTCCTCTTCCAGAGTGGCCCGCTTGTAACTGGACATCTGCCCGCACGCCAGCAGAACCGGAACCAAATCCCCAGAATCAGAACAGAACAAGAATAAACTAAAGAATAAGATAAAACAATCAAGATCAAACCAGAACAGAAAAAAATCTAAATAGACAAAAAATATTCAGATTAAAATCACAAAGTGGTCCTCGAGGAATGTTTGAGCAGGAAAAAATTGGATTTGATTATATTTATATTTTTATATATTACACGTGGTTTTTGTAAAGTAGGTCAGTATGTTTGTATCATGATTATCATGTCATTATTTGTAAAGATTTCAGTCATTTTAAATGTCTCTTTTCATATTATGTCACTATTTTGACGTGTTTTCGTTTTTTTTGCTTTTTTTCATTATTTATGAGTAATTTATTATTTTTAGTTTGTCAGTATTTTTAAGTAATTTAATATTTTATATGTTTTTTTAATTATTTCATTATTTTTAAGTATTTCAGTATTTTAAAGTGTTTTTAAAAAAAATTTCAGTATTTTTAAGTGTTTTTTTTACATTATTTTGAGGTATTTGTAAGTATTTCCATATTTTTAAATTTATCTTTTAAAAGTATAATCAAGTCGGTATTTTTAAGTGTTTTTTTTTTTTTACTTTTTTCATTATTTTTAGTTTGTGTTAGTGTTTTTTAATTATTTTCATTATTTAGAAGGAATTCTTTGTTTTTAATTATTTCATTATTTTTAAGTATTGCAGTATTTGTAAGTGTTTTTTTTTATTTATTTTAAGTATTTGTAAGTATTTCTATATTTTTAAATGTATCTTTTAATAGTTTGTCGGTATTTTTAAGTGTTTTTTTTCATTCTTTTTAGGTAATTCATTAGTTTTTTGTTTTTTTAAATATGTCAATATTTGTGTTTTTTTTATTGTTTCATTATTTTGAAGTATTTCAGCATTTTTAAGTGTTTTTTTGAAGTATGTCAATATTTTAAAGTGTTTTTTTTCATTATTTTGAAGTATTTCAGTATTGTCACGTGTTTTTCAAGAAGTATTTAGACATGTCAAGTATGGGGTTTGTAAGTATATCGGTATTTTTCAGTTGTTTTTAAGTATGTCAGTACTTTTGAGTGGTTCTTTTAACTCCTTCATTATTTTCAAGTACTTCAGTACTTTATTCTGTGTTTTTTTCGAAGTATTTCCGTCTCATTTGGAATAAAACACAAAGGTGACATTCACTGACGTGCTTCATACTGCAGCATAGGAGGACATGCACACACACACACACACACACACACACGCACACACACCCGTGCAGTCAGAGGTGACCTTTCACTGACCCCCCCCCATCCCAACCCCATCTGAGCTGCCATGGAAACACGTGACATGACGCTTATGATGACGCTGATGTGTGTTTACATTTGGTAGCGCCTCTGAAGGGGTCCCGGGACGCCAAATAAGCACGACTGCTGCCCGTCTTGCAATAACTATAAGAGGATACGACGAACGGCATAACGGCGTCAAACAAAAACGACAAAAAAGGCCCCTCTGGGCCGCCGCTTGGACACCGCGGCTGCAAAGTATGCAGGACACCCTCCCACCTACCAACTATGGACTTCTTTGCTGTCATGCACTCCACCAGTAAGGACAGCGAGGAAGAAGAAGAAGATGAGGTTGAGTACAAAGATGGGCGCGCGGCGGGGTGGAGGGGGGGGGTTATCTTTGTTTCTCGTGGAGCTGGGCGTCTTGAGACAGGACGTCGGAGGGCTGTGGACGGGAAATTGAAAGGCCTGACCCCGCTGCCCCCCTCCCACACACACACACACATTGAGCTGTGTGTGTGTGTGTGTGTGTTTACCTTCCCACTAATGCTAACAAACTGTCCCACTAATGCGGCTGGCAGCCGCAAGGCGTACCAACACCCCCCAGGGCAGGAAAAAGTGGATCCACCGGTCCAGAGCGTTTCCTGAAGCGCCCCATGATCCCGTCCTGACTCATCAGGCATCCAGGAAGTGGACTTTGTCCCCAGATTTCAGCTAGAGACAGTGCAAAGGGTGACGTCATCGCCCCTGCCTTCCCGCACTTGTTCCCCTCCGCTGTGACGTCACCGGGAGCAATGATTGATTGGCCGTCAGCAATTTGCAGCATCGCCTGCGCGCGGGCTGGTGCGCGTACGCGCGCGCGCGCGCACTCACCGTGCTCCGGAGGTCCTGCAGCGCCAGGCTCATCCTGGAGCTCCGTCGCCGAAAGCAGAGCGCTACCGACGGCTGCTCCGCCGGTCCATCCCCCGGCTGCGGGAGCGTCCGTGTTCCGGTGTGCGCGTCCTTCCTTCCGTCCTGCTTCGGCTTCGCTTTTCGCGGCGGCGGCGGCGGCGGCGCCTCGTCTCTCCTCAGACCCGCCCAACAGCAGCCAGCCTCTTCCTCTCGCAAACAAACACACCCCGACACACTGGCTGACGTCACCGCCCGCGTCACTTCGCCAGCCCCGCCCACTCGACCTCTAATTCTGTGTACTATTTCTGTGTGAAGGGTTCAAATCCGCTCCTTTGTGTGCTTATTTCTCTTCATTCGTCTTTCCACGAAAAAGGTACGCAGGAAGTGCAAAGAAAAAGGAGTTATGAATCACTTGTTTGTTATGAATTTATTATTTACACGTCTTTTATTATGATTTTTTTATGTAATGCATTATTTAACATGTTTAGCAAGCTATATGCATTTAATATGTGACTTTTTTAACGATCGTTCATCATCATTCATTCATAATTTGGGGGATTTCTTGTTTAATTTGGATTATGTACATTATATATATATATATACATTTACAATAACTGTAAGAATATAAACGGGATAAAAAGGTTATTGCGTAACAAGACATCGTTTCCAAATGGTTTAGAAACGTTATGTTGTTTCGGTTCCGTAATAACATGATAATAACATGATAATTACATGATAATAACACGATAATAACATGATAATTACATACAACTATATTGTTTGGTCTGGTGGAGTTTGTTTGGAACTTGCATGCGTACAAAGAACTTTCCTCAGTTCTACTCGTCCCAAAAGGAGGAGGAAGCGGCAGAGCTTATCTGACCCGACCCTCTTCTCACGTGCTTTGCTAATACGTACTCATACACACTCGTATGTACACGCATACGCATTCATATGTATCATACATGGGTACATACATATATTCCATACATGCATAAACAACCAGCACTCCTGCTTCTCCTGGACCTCCATGTAGCTCGGTGTACATACATAAGTACTTTGTGTCTTTCCCTGCTTCCTCAAGTCTCGTGCTTCCTTGGTGACGTCAGCGTTGCGTTTTGTCCGATGCTCATTTAAGTAGACGCCTTTCAAGTTCTTCCTGTCTCAGCAGGGCCGTTTTGGTGTACTTGATGATGAAGGTGTGGGAAGTATCAATGGTGTTGATATCGATATCCACCTCCTGTGATTGTAGGAAGCTGACAATCTGTTGCTTTGCTGAAGGAACATTCATTCCATGTGGTTCTCCTCTGTCGTGAGCTTCCCTATCTTTTGACCCGGGTGCAATTCTGATCCCTGTGAGGATCACATGATTCATTCGTGAATTCTGATCCATCTCCTCCATTATAGTTTTCATTTGCTCAGTGATGAAATATTTTGCTTCTTTCTCTTCCTCCAGAGCGGTGCGCCATTATCCTCCAATAGAGTCCTGATATCATCCTGTAGAGCATCGATGTCGTTGCGTAATGCATTGTTTACTTCCTTGGGGTTTTTAACCACCCCGAGGGCAGCACGCAAGGCAGCATTGTCTTCCAATAATGTCTTGATATCATTCTGCAGAACCCTAACCATATGGGTTTTTAACCTCCTCAAGGGCAGCACGCAAGGCAGCATTGTCTTCCAATAATGTCTTGATATCATTCTGCAGAACCCTAACGTCCTTGCATGATGCTCTATTTTCTTCCATATGGTTTTTAGCTTCCTTGGGAGCAGCACACAAGGGAGCATTTTTATCTTGCAACTTCTCAATTTCTTCTTTTAGAGCTTTAGTTTCTTTGCCCAGCACTCTGTTTTCCTTCATAAGGGTTATGACATCACCACGGACCCCTAGGATCTTTTCCACGAGACTGCCGTTCTGCGATCGTACATGTCGGATCTGTGACTGCAAATGCTTGAGGGCAGCCCACCCCCGTATCTCCATCAACTCCATCTTCATTTGTTTGTCCTCCATTCAGGTCTCCCAGAAATTTTCCTCCACCACATTTTGTTGGTCTTCTTGTTTTCCTGATGTACTCGACTCACGGCTGTAGGCGACCTCCCCCTCCACATCTGTGATGTTGAGTCCATGCATCCTTTACAATTGTAATAGATGCTCGCTTTTCGTGATTTTTCTTTTGTTTGGCATTGTTGCTAGGCAACTGCTTCAAACTTCCGTAACTCTCTGCGAGAGAAGGCTTTTAGGAATAAAGACGTCTTCAAAGGCCTCGGCTCCTTCAACGCTACAAAATTGCGTGTTTGGAATTTGCAGCAGAGCACCAAACACGGGACGTTGAAAGGTGGAGGAAAGTTTTTCCCCCTGATGAGAAAAAAAGGCAACCTTGACGGTCCCGATGGCTTCCAACGTCACTGGCATGACAAGGAGATCCCACCTGAGATGCCTTCATGATCCTTCACTGGAACAACGGAGCTTCTGGTTGTGCAGGGGCGTCAAACGGCAGCCGGCTAAGCTGCAGGCGACTGTCTGGCTTTTTTAACGGGCCAGCGATGAACTTCACGAGGGGCCTGCTTCCTTCTTTTGGACCACACTTGCTTATCCACAAAAATGTTTGTTTCTCTCCCACGTCTTTGTCTTGCATTTTGACGCTCTACTTAGAAGCTCCTTCAGAGCCAACAGCGTAAAACCGAAGTTCTCGTCATTTTTCAGCCTGTTTTAACATTTGGACCCAGGAGTGTATATTCATATATGTTAATATATCAATATGTTATATCAGGGAAGTCCAAACTTTTTCCACCGAGGGCCGCTTAGGAAAAATCAAAGGATGCTGGGGGCCGCTGTGATACTTTTGTGTATAATTTTACATTTTATAAAAAGCCTAAAAAACTAAAAATTTTATTGCAGTGCTTTGTGCTATTAATTATTATTGTCAACAAATCAACGCTTTTCTTTACATTGTGCCTTTCTGCGGTATTTTTATTTTTAATTTCATTTTTACAACATGCCGCGGGCAAAAAACAAGCAAGTCACGGGCCGCAAAAGTTGACTGAAGGGAGGAAAACCTATAAAGAGACGCACAAAATGTTTGGCTGTTCAGCTAAAATGATCTTCACTGCCTTAAAATGGGGAGCAAAACCAGAGACACGTGGCAGAAAACTGAAGACAACTATCAAATTGGACGGAAGAATAACCAGAATGGCAAAGGCTCAGCCAAAGAACAGCTCCAGGATGATCAAAGACAGTCTGGAGTTACCTGTAAGTACTGTGACAGTTAGAAGACGTCTGCGTGAAGCTAATCTTTTTACAAGAATCCCCCGCAAAGTCCCTCTGTTAAAAAAAGGCATGTGCAGAAGAGGTTACAATCTGCCAAAGAGCACATCAACTGGCCTAAAGAGAAACGGAGGAACATTTTGTGGACTGATGAGAGTCAAATTGTTCTTCTTGGGTCCAAGGGCCGCAGACCAACTCTGAATTGAAGCCACAGCACACAGTGAAGACAGTGAAGCATCATGATATGGGATGTTCCTCCTGCTATTTATCCCATAGCAGGGATCATGGATCAGTTTGCTATGTTCTGGAGGGGCCAGCCCAACCCCCGGATCTTCATCCAAAGGAGACCTTGTGGGCTGACATCAGAAATGCTGTTTGTGAAGCAAAAGCAAGAAATGTTGATGAATTGTGGAATGTTGTTAAAGAATGTTGGAGGGGAAGAACAGATGGAAGGTGCCACGAGTTGGTAGAGTCCATGCCACACGGATGTGAAGCACTTAGAAAAAACTAAATAATACTTTAGTCATTCACAGGATTGACAAATCCTACAAACAAAAGAGTTGGTGCAAAATAGTTTTGTGTTTGTAAATCCGACGGCAGACACCGCTATTTATTGAACACGCCCCTTTCAGCTAATTGGCCAATTGCACAGCCTTAACAGCGTGCTGGGTCTTGTTTGTTTTCTGAGAATCTACTGCACCCGCTGGTAACTTGTTTGCCATGTAGCGATACAAATATACTACTAAGAGTACTGCATCTGGTTGGTCACGTTGCACTGCTCGTATTTTCAGCAAAACAACAAAACCGTATTTGTTTCCTAGGGTTTCATCTGACCTTTGTGAGTGTCAATTTGGATTGTGCGTGTGTGCGTGTGCGTGTGTGTGTGCGTGTGTGTGTGTGTGTGAGAAAGACAATTCATGACAACAAACAACAACAAAAAGTCAAAAAAATCTCACACACGCCAACACAAAGACGGGGGTGCCGCCAAAGGTCGGAGGTAAGGCTGCCTGACAGATAAAGCAGGCGAAGAAAGCCCGTTACCATGGAAACGCTATCAACAGTCTGCAGGCTCCGACATCTTCCTATGTGACCGTTGACTTTGTGACTTGAAGGGCACGGGAAGGAAGGAGCGGACGGAAGAAGGATCAAGATGCCGGGTTTGTCTCCACCTGCTTTTATTGAAAGCCACACAAGTCCATCAAGAAGAATCAGAACAACGAATCCAAAGCCGAGCAATATGACGGGTGTCAAAGTTCCGCAGGAGCTCAGCAGGAGGTGAAGGTCTTCCAGAAGAAATTCTTGCAGCCGGCCTTCCTCTCCCGAGGCACCAGAAACGGACCGCTGCCGGCGCCGGTGGCCCTCTCCAGGTCCACACGGACCTTCTCCGGCTCGCCTTCGACCGCAAAGTGGTCTTCCTCCCCGACCTCGTTCTCCATCTGCAGGAGGTCCGAGAGGAGGAGCTCCGCCAGTGAGGCGCGCAGCATGTCCTGGATGTGGGAAAAGATGGGAAACATCACGTCGGGAAGGTGGAAGAGCTTTGTAGCAGGCGGACTTCCGGGAAAGTTTTGAGGAAATGGCGGAATTTGTGTCTCACCTCTTTGGAAGGCATCACCTGTTTGCCGTCCCGGCGCGGGAATGCGAAGACGCCGCAGGAGGCGCACAAGGACAGCAGGAGCACGAGGAGCTGCGAGGAGGAGCGCATCTTCATCCTGCCTGCGTGTGTGCGTGTGTGAGACGGCTCATCCCGCCAGAGCGGCTTTTTAAAGAGAGGTGCTGACGTCACAGCACGCACACACCGATGATGATGATGATGATGATGTTTCGCCCCCCCCGCCAACACTTTAGTTTAATGATCCATCCTCATGCACTTTGTCTTCTTTGCCCGCCAGGATGCCCCCCCTCTGTGACTTCACGCACACACATCTTCAGGGCCGCCCCTCTCTGATGGCAGATTTTGCACAGGGCACCACAATCCATGGGTGACCCCACAGGGGGCGCATTCTCATCTAATGCGTAAAGGGCGCACATCGTGCGTAGAGCACCCGGTCCGCTCGAGGCGAGGTGGGGTGGGTGGGGGGTAAGAGACAATGAATCTGTTCTTGTGGTCCCAGTGATTGACAGCAGCTGTAAAGGTACAGCTGTTGTCTATGAAGGTCGGGGGCGCGGGTTTGATGCCACACCAACGGGTGGTAATGACACAAAGCGATCTTTGTGTCATTTTGTAATAGGGGTGAGGACCACCCAACAAAATTCTGCTTAGGGCCCCAATTTGTCATGCTGAGGGTGTAATGGTGTGTGTTGGGCGAGCCGCCCCGTCCTCCCTGCTGTGTCTCGGCTTATTGATTAGTTTGGGCTGATGGACACATTCACCTCCAGCCAGGCGTTTGATTGGCCGCCTGACAGCGAGCTCTGTGGTTGGCCGTGACGCCGACGCGTGACGCTCTCCTAATTATCACGTTTAGCATGCGGAGCGCCGAGGACCAGTCAGCTTCAGGAGTGTTGGTTAGGGTCTAACCCTACGGATAGGCTCAGGGTCTGACCCCGACCCTAACATTTTTTAACTCTGACTTAGTATTTTAGTTTTTCATTAAATGCTAAGTCATGACTTTCATGTGGGGGGTCAGTCTAAGTGACGTAAATCAACAACATGTCCGATGCATGCTTGTCAACATTTTGCCTCTGTAGGATTAGGGTTAGGATTAGGCGCTAACCCTAGGGTTAGGGTTGGGTGCTAACCCCAGATTTAGGATTAGGGTTGGGATTAGGGGCTAACTCTACGGTTAGGGTAGAGTTTAGGGACTAACCCAGGGGCCGTTGACAGGTACAGCCCCATCAGCGTGATGACGCTAATGCTAATGCTGACACAACAACCCAAAAATTTAAAAATGTGGTCTGTCAGTTGAGACGCCCTCACAGCCCCCTGTTACCACGGAAACACACACACACACACACACGTTAATGTGTTGAGTCAACATTTCAACTAAAGACTAATTAGGCCTTGAAAGTCTCTCACACACACGCTGTGTCAACATTTGCACTTCCTGAGATCCATTAAGGAACAATTAGGAAAAACACACACACACAAGCGCACACACGTGCACACGCTCATTGTTTGTCGTTTAAGCCACGGGAGGCGGAGCCATGACGGTGTCAGAGTTTTCTTTTTAATGAATTAAAGACAAGACAAAGTAGGCTGCAGCTGATTGGTTGAGCTCCCAGGCCACGCCCTTGCCATCTGGTCAATAAAGAAGAGGTGAAGGAGGGGGTGGAGCTAAGATTCAGGATGTGGCACCTAACAGGAAGTGAAGCCTTTCCAGTAGAAGTTCTTGCAGCCAGCTTTGCGTTCGCGGGGGGGCAGGTTGTTGGGCGTGTCCACCGAGCGCTCCAGGTTCATCCTCCCGCTCCCGGTTGCTGCGGCAACCAGCTCAGCCTCCCGCTGGCCGTCGGCCTCTGGCAGCGCCATACGGGCCAGCAGGTCTTCCACCGCACGCTTGGTCCAGTCCTGCAACACAACCAGCCTCTGCATCAAGTCTAGAACCCTATCAGTTTTTGGGAAAGCCGGGACTTAGCGTTGTGAGTTTCGGACCTGTGACAGGACCCCGGCACCGTGAGCTTGTTGCAGCATCTGGTGGTGACGCAGCTCCAGGTTCAGGTCCTGGTTCTGGTACTCGTCCTGCTCTCTGTCAGGCTGAGAGGAAACAGCCGGGCTGCACAGAACCAAAACAATGAGAGCCAGAATGGCGGGACCTGGACCAGGCTGCATGTCTGCTGAAAGAGACCAGAAGAAGAAGATGATGAAGATGGCGAAGGCCACAAAGAAGCACACAAGAACGCCAAACTTGCCTACTCACTTCTTCTCTAATCCGCTGCTGCCGGTTCGGTTCTGGTTCTTGCTTTGGGTCCAAGCTTGTCTGTGGTTGCGCTCGTCTTCCTGCTGTTCTTTTGAAGGCTCTTGCCCCTCCCCGCCCCCCTCGTGTCCCATGATGCCGTGTGTTTGATTGACAGCTGCGTGTGCAGGAGATGGAGGAATGTTAAACAAACTTCCATTAGAGCAGATTGGCTCTAAATGGATTCGGAATAATAAACCCATAAAAGACAAACATCGGAATTAACGGAGCGTTAACGGGATTAGCAGACTTCATTAGCGCTGGCGGATATTTCCATTAGGAACGGCTCGCCCACTCCGCACTTGGACGGAACAACACGACGCCCGCTCCGTCTTTATTGGGCTGCAAATGTTCTGGTGAGATCGGATGGGGACGTTCCGAGCGAGACGGCAAACATTTTCCATTAGAGCGTTTTTATTGTTATGCTTATTATGTCACGTATGGCCGAGAGTTTTCCCACCAACCCGATACCGAGTACTATAGGGCCAATATCGCCGATACCGATACGTTTGACTTGGATCTGTTTTCAAGATCATCCGTCCATCCATTTTCTATGCCGCTTATCCTCATTAGGGTCGCGGGTAGGCTGGAGCCTACCCCAGCTGAATTTGGGCGGGAGGCGGCGGCCAAGATCACATTTGATTTAATTGGAACAATTTTGCGATATTTAATAGAACAACAACAGAATTACATGAAATAATACGACTCTTTAAAAAGTAGTTTCTCGTAATTGCTTATTAGTAAAACAACAAAAAACATAAATCAATCCAGTATCAATACTACCCTGGTATCAGTCATGTCGATGTTTGGGTCGACCCGCCCACCACTATTATTTGTAGAGACCTGGAAAAATATCAATCAAAATGGTATCGATACAATACCAATGCCCAGGGCGTGCCCCGCCTCCCACCCAAAGTCAGCTGGGATAGGCTCCAGCGTACCCGCCACCCTAATGGGGAAGAGCGGCATAGAAAATGGATGGATGGAAAAATATTGATCATACAAGTATCAATACTTTTGATATCCGGATCAAACCTCCTACTTCTATTTTTAGAATAGAACTGAAAAATATTGAGCTGATACACCGATACTACCATCAATACCAGTATCAATATCTGGAAGCATGCAAAGAAAAATATCCATCTTATCTTACCAGTATCACTCCGGTGCCAATACCACACTGATGGATAATAGATACCAAGATTTGGATCGACCCGACTGGCTCAATTATTGGAAGAGAATTACAAATATCACTCTCATCATACTAGTATCGATTCAATACCGATAGTATCCTGGTATCAATTATTCCACTCTTATCCAAAGAGAACTGGAAAAGTATTGATCTCATCATACTAGTATCAGTCGGATATCAATAGAATCCTGGTATATTTGGATTAACGTGCCCAGCTCTAGTATTAAAAGACATACTGATCCAATCATGCTAGTATCGATCCAAAACCAATACCAATCTAATAAAACTAATCATAGTAGTATCAATTTGATACCAATACTACATTGATACCTATACTAGTAATATTTGGATCGACCCGTCCACCTCCTTATTACTACCAGGGTGTCTATAGACTTGATCATACTAGTATCAATTCCATACCAATACTACCTCGGTATCTACAGTATCAATATTTGGATCGACCGTCCACCAATATTGGTCTCATTGTACCAGTATCAATCTGATACCGTTTCTACCCTGCTATCAATAATACGTATATAAATGGATGGACCTGCGCACCTCTATTATTAATATAGAACTGCAAAATACCATGTTATCATATTAGTATCCGACACTGATACTTACTTGGTATCAATATTTGGCTCGACCTGCCCAGCTCTAATGTTAGAAGATAAGTGAAAAATCTCAACATACTAGTATCGATCCGACGCCGCTTCTACCCTGGTATCAATAACATCAATATTTTTGTATCGGACCGCGCGCCTCGAATGGATATCAGAAAATCTGGAGAGCCAAGGAGGTCGTGCGCAAACCTTAAAGGAAACAAGGACAGCGTGCGAGGAAAAGAAGCGTTCATTTATTCTTTAATAGATGCTCAAGCCCCCCCCCCCTCGTTCCGCTCTAATGAAGAAGTCTTTGCTGCAGCCGGTTGCCACGGTAACATATTAACAATCAGCCATCGCTGAGGAGCTGCTGGCATGAGGCACGGGAGGACGCTGACGACATCACACTGCGATGTTTGCACTTCATTTAGTCCCGACCATCATTAAATGGTTCTGAGAACTGGCAACTTGGGGAAAGTGAGTTTCAAGGGGAGTTAGGTGACACACACACACACGCACGCACACACACGCACACACACACACACACACACGCACACACACACACACAGCATTTTTTATTTTTGGCACAGGTGGAACTCGAGAGAGGGAAACAGGGTCACAGTTTAGAACTGCTCTCCCGCTATGACTAACACCGACACCCCAGTCACGCCGCCGCTGGAGCAATTCCTACTCTTGTCGGTACCGGTACCGGTACCGGCGACGGTGGCGCCAAGACCGGGCGTTCACAGCCGCTTGGCGCACACTCTGCAGCGACTGACGAAATCTTCTGGGAAGTCTCCGGTTTCGGTGCGAGGCCTCGGTTTGCTGTGGAAGAAAGAGATCGGGATCTGTGAGAGACTTGGATCTGTGACGGCTCGGAGCTGCAAGCACGTTAACCGCCCGAATCCTGGTCTGGAGAGGCTCGCGAGACGACGACACGTCCAAAATAAGTAAGGTTCTTTTCTGCGTCTGCAAGGTCCGCATCAGGGGTCATCAGGGGGATGTTTGCGTAAAGTCCTCGCATATCCGCAGATTTTTCATGAAATTAAAGACTGATCTTGGTAGACTTCCCACTGAGGTGCTTGTGGTTTTGAAGAACGGGTTTCGGTTGACGCTCTCCCAGGTACATGGTCGCCAGCCGGCGTACAGTAAATAAACCGTGCTCCTCAACACCTTGAAAGCCGCGCTGGTCAGTGGCTTAGCTCAGTCGTTGCGTCGTCGGGGTTTGTTCTTTCTAGTTTTCCCCCTTCCTGATGGCAGGGGGGGTGTAAGCAAAGGAAAGTGAAAGTGAAACTAAGAGCTGCTGAACTGCTGGGAAAGCGGAGACATGTCCATCACAATTGTCCGCATGCCCGTTCCATTTTCATACTCCTACCAAATAAGTAAAGTAGCAATTTACTGGCCAACCTACGGTCCTACCCTCCCCTGTGGTCACGACCTTTCGGTCGTGAGCGAAAGGACAAGATCCAGGGTATAAACGGCCAAGAGGAGTTTTCTCTGTAAGGTGGCTGGGCTGAGATAACGGGAGAACCGCGGCTGCTCCGCACCGAGAGGAGCCAGACTCAGACATCTGATCAGGATGCCTCCCAAGCACCACCCTGGGGAGGTGTTCAGGGCACGTCCAACCGGTAGGAGGGCTCAGGAAAGACCCAGGACACGTTGGAGCGTCTATGTCTCTCAACTTGGCTTGGAATGCCCCGGGATCTGCCAGGAGGATCTGGACAAAGTGCTGGGGGTCAGGGCTTTCCCTGCTTAGGCTGCTGCCCCTGCGAGCCAAACCAGCCTAAGCAACAGATGGACGTGAAGCGGCCCAGTCTCTCCCTTGCAACGCCCCTTCCGGTGTGCAAGAAACACTTCCAAGCAATGTGAGATGTTCACCTGAACATGTCGTCCGGGTTGAGAGCGGCAAGCCAGTAGCTGTACGAGTCCGTGTAGAAGTTACAAGTCCCTCTGCCGTGACACTCAATGAAGGGGATCTTGCGGAAGTTTTCCAGGCAGGATCCGGGTGATGACAGCGGCTGGCCCGACCCCTCGGCCCCCACGCCCGTCTCCTGAGGGCCAACAAGACTTATTGTTAGGAACACCCGCTCCAACCAGTGCCAGCGTTCTATGTGGGAGCGGTTCTTGCGGTGCTCAAGATCAGTTTGTAACCATGGCAATGTGTCTGCGGGACTGGGTTAGGTGAGATTTGCGCCTAATAAAGTGCCCACCGTGACGCTCACCATGACAAAGGAGAAACCGGACCACAGAGAGTCCCATCCAGATGGACACGACGGGAGCTGACGTGTCTGACTGTGGACTGTGATCACGTTGGTTGCGGACTCACACACCGTGCACCTGAACAACAAAGGCATGCGCATGTCAAACCTTACACACACACACGCACACACACACACACACACACACTACTGCTGTTTCTTACCGGCTGATGTAATTCCTCAGCAGAGGTCCTGAGATGAAGGCCATGGTGCTGAGCCCTGATTGGTGAGTGGAGAGCCAATAGGAGTAGTCGTTGCGCGCGGCATAGCGACAGGTGTTGTCAGTGTTGCAGAAGAGGAAGGGCATTGTGGTAAAACGAGGCAGACAACTCCCCAAAGCGCCTGAAGGGAGCAGAAAAGTCCTCTGAGTTTCTTTTTTTGTACAGTAAAAGTCCCTTTCTAATGTTTCCACTCCAGCTAGTTCCCCGATTTTGGATCCATCCATCTTCTTCCGCTTGTTTGAGATCGGTTCTCGCCTAAGCAGGGAAGCCCAGACTTCCCTCTCTGACTTCATCCAGCTCGGGTTTTGAAGCATTCCCACTCCAGTGGAGAGACATGGTCTCTCCAACGTAATCTGGGTCTTTCCTGAAGCAGTTCCACTCCGAGTTTTGCCCGGATGACAGCGCTTCTCATATCGCTATGGGACAGCCCGGTCGATTTAGATTTCGGATCAATTTTTTTAGAATCGACTGCTGCAGAACCACTCCCTTCTCTCTTCAATTGCCATTGTTCACTTACTACACAATCAAAGCTTAAGCCGTAAATATGCTACACACACAAAAATGAAGTGTAAAAAGTCTAAGTACTCACAACTGACAAATGGTAATGACGACCAGCGAACAGAAAAAATAGCGCTTCAGTGGCTGAACAAACTTTGGTGTAAGCTCCAAAAATATGGTGCGTTCAAGGACCACAAAATTTGGGGTTTGGACCAATAAACCACGAATTTGCAGGTGGTGAATGCTGTAGTTATCGAATGTGCAGTTACACGTCACGCCCCATCAAAGCATTTTCCTGCTGGAAAATGTTGAGTGCATTGACCTGTGAACAGCACCCCGTGCTGGAGTCGTGGCCTTTCAAAACCCGTTTGACAGCGCCATCAAAACCCGTTTGATTTGAGTCGGAGTCAAAAACTAAGAATAACAAATGAACGGGGAAAAAATCTGCACCACAAATCTCCTGTAACAGCTACGTCGTGGTCTACCTGCATGAAGAGTTTTGGGCTACCTGTAAGCTCTTTGTGCAGTGAAACAAGAACTGGGACCACATGGGAATGGCAAAGAGCAGGGGCGTGCACCTAGGTCTTGTCCATGAGCTCGGTTGTTCCCATTGATGAAGAGCAGGGAGAACCCGCTGTACACCTTGCTGGATCCCGCAGGGCATTCCGGGACAAAAACGTTCTGACTGTGCCTGGTGAACAGGAAGCCATCCTTCTCTGATACATCTTCGCATGGACCCGGTGGACCCTGGGGACCTTTCGCACCCATGGGACCCCGTGTACCCATGACACCTGCCAAGCGGTGAACATTTTTACCACATGGTTCTGTTCTTGTCATCAACCTATAAATGTTCGCCTCTGAAAATATTTTTGCTACCTTTACTTCCAGGGAGTCCTCTGTCACCAGTGTCCCCTTTCAACCCTGGAAAACCAGGCCAGCCCCTCTGGCCAGCCCCCCCTCGACTACCTTTAGGACCTATCAGAATAGATTGCTGCTTTCATTCTCATCTTTCCCATGAATTTCCACTTCACAAAATTGTTGAAATGATTCACCTGCTGTACCGGGTCTCCCTCTGGTTCCTGGGCTCCCTGGTTCTCCTGGCAGGCCCTCACCTCCAGCAAAACCTTGGTCTCCTGGTAAGACCACAACGTCCCTGGAGACATCCTTCCCTCTCTGTCCTGCAGGCGTAGCAAACTGCATTCTAGCCAGTAGTACTACTAACTGCATGGCCTAACACGACTCCAGCTAGATGGTACCAATGTACATCATATTTTAGAAATAACATTTTGTACTTTCCTGTAAGTCCTCGTGTTTGACCAAATCACATCCCTCACTGAATCACGAGCCAAAGGTTGGCTTTAAGCTAATCTGCAAACAGATGCATACACACATGCTTTTCCTGAGCCTACCTTGTTTCCCAGGAGGTCCAGGAGGTCCGTGAGAACCTTTGATGCCCGGTGGACCGTCCTCGCCCTTCATACCTGAAATCGACACATCAAACTTACAACTTACAGCTGATGTTCCAAACTGGGCCGTCAGAGAAAAAATGCTGGTGATCCCACCGACAGGCCCCGTAACACCAGTTTCTCCCATCAGGCCTTTAAATCCCGGTGCTCCTTGTGGTCCGTCTCCACCCTGAAAAGAAGATGAGAAAACATTCCATTTGTTAGTAGAGAATAGAAGCAAAAGCAAAAGTTTGTATGAAGAGATTTAACAGACTGACCGGTCTGCCTCGCTGGCCAGGATCACCAAGGCAACCAGGGTGTCCTGGGTTACCGGCTGTGCCTTTATTTCCCATCTCTCCCTTAAGTCCAGGACCTGGAGGACCAGGAGGACCTCGACAACCTGGCGGACCTACAAGCAATGTGGCAAATCAGCATTTCGCAGAAAAAGATCACAAAAAACAAGTCATCTCAAGCCAGGAACCTTTGCAGCTAAATCACCTGTGGGTCCTCGTTCTCCACTCAGTCCTTTTGCTCCTTTATCTCCTTCAATGCAGAGTCCCTGCCTGCCACGAGCACCAGGAGGTCCAGGGGACCCAGGAGGACCTGAGCAACCTGGATTTCCTTCGGGACCAGATGGACCTGGATGACCACACGCACCAGGAGTTCCCTTTTCTCCAGCACAACCTGTGGATATTTTTTTGCATCCAAGTAAAAAATAGTAATCACAATCAGAGGAGACAACTCACCTGGTGGACCTTTTGTCCCCTCTGCTCCCCTGGCTCCAATTCCAGGCGCTGGACAAAAAAAAACTTGGTTCAGATGAGACTGAAACAAAACCATCCAGTATTACCAGGCCTAAGTATTTCACCTCCCATTGCTCCTTTTTCTCCAGGAGGTCCTGGTATACCATCCTGCCCCTGGTTACCTCTGGATCCAGCTGAACCGGGATCTCCAGGAGCTCCCTTATTACCTGTTTTTGAAGACAGGGAAGTCATGATGTTGTCATGGATTTGTGTTGACTATTTTGACAAATGGCACCTGTAAGACCGCTAGGTCCCGGAGGTCCACTGACACCCGGAGGCCCATCACAACCTTTCTCACCAGGAGAACCTGGTGAACCTGAGAGAGACAGATAGGACTATGAGAATATTTTCACTTTTCAAAAAGGAAGAAAAGGACCAGCAGATTGTCAGCCCATTGTGTGTTTTTGTCTCACAAACCTCTGCATCCGGGGGGTCCAGTGTTCCCTTTAGGGCCACAGAGACCGCATTCTCCCGGTGGACCAACATCTCCTCTGTCTCCTGGGTTCCCCTTTGCACCTGGAAGACCTGGACAACCTGGCTGTCCCTGGAAGAAGACAGCAGAGGTTTGATAAAGAAGATTGCTATCTTCATAGTGTAGACCTGTTCCTGGGGTAGTGTCTATCATGGTCGGGTTGACAAAAATAAATACTGGCTTCCAACAAGTTAAAGACCTGAACATACTAGCATAAAAGCTAGTTTCTTTGACAGGATAATTACGTGTACAAAATCATTAAGCGTTTGTTAATAGCAGCGGGTTCTGCACTCGTAACCATCCTACTCCTCCTGGACCTCAGCGCAGCCACGCCATCCTCATTAGAACATGGATGGATGATTTATCAGGTTTCTGAGGTTCGAGTCCAAGGTTTCCGCTCCCCGGCCACTTTCTCCAGCTCCTCACAGCAAATCCCCAAGCCCCTCCAATGTGTCTTGGGTCTTCCCCGAAGTCTCCTACCATTCGGGCGTGCTCAGACCTGACCTGAGCCACCTAATCTGCAGAGGAGCAGCGGTTGTAATTGGAGTTTCTCCAGCATGACTGTCCTTCTCACCTTATCTCTAAGGGGGAGCCCATCCACCCTACAGAAAAAACTTATTTTGCACCCAAAATAACTTATTTTGCTTGCACCCATGACTTTGTCCTTTCGATCACTAACCAAAGCTCATGACCATAGGTGAGGGTAGAAACGTAGAAGACCAGTAAATCGAGAGCCTTGCCTTTCAGGTCAGCTCACGGACCAATGCAGAGTCCACATTACTGCAGACACCACACCAAACAGCCTATCGATTTCGCGTTCCATCCTTTTTTCAAACTTTTTTTTGTTTCCATTGTAATCAGGATCCCTTCCTGTTAAGAAAAATATAGCTAAGCAATACCATGTGTCCTACCTTCTCTCCAGCCTGTCCTTTAGGTCCTGGTCCCGGTAAGCTAGGTTCCCCTTTTGCACCTTTTAGTCCCTCCAGTCCGGGATTTCCATCAAACCCAGGTCGTCCACTAGGCCCAGCAGAACCTTTTTCACCTTTGCAGCCTGTGCCCAAAATCAGGGTGTTCCTAATAGATCAGGGTGTTCCATTGATCACATTAGTCATAAAGATACAGACAAGCTATTTACCTGGCATCCCAAGATCACCTCGGTTGCCGGGGAGACCACAAGGACCAGGAGGACCTCTCTCTCCATCTCTGCCTGGTTCTCCAGGAAGTCCTACGAATGAAAAGCATTCGATGGCTGATTAAGACTGCATTTGAATGGAGTTTGGTGTGTGTAATTAGTTGAATTGCTAGCTGTGTTCATGCTGGAAGAATGGTGCAAACAATGGAAGAACTACAACACCTTGAGGTCCAGCTCTTCCAGGTGTACCGTTGGTGCCGTCAAGACCCGGAGACCCCTGTGTGCCCTGTTGGCCTTTAGCACCAGTCATACCTGGAGTTCCTAAGGATGACCAAGCAAATAAACTGGTGCAAAGTGTTGACATTGGGACTTCCTGTTCAGACTACCTTACGTAAACCTGTTGACCGCTTCAATTCCGGGGATGGTTTTTTCCACCTTTTCTTTACTTATTATCATTTCGCAGATGAGCCGCTAGCTTTAATTAGGTTCTCATTTGCAGAACAGGGTCACAAAATCTTCTAGAATTGCTCCAGGTTTCATGGCATGTTGGTGATATTTCAAACATTGAATACTGGCGACATTCTGTTTCCACCACAGAACATCGAAGGACGAACAGAAACATTCCATCACAGCAGAATAGAATGGCATACCAGGCTCTCCGGGCTCTCCAGGATCTCCATGCATCTGTACAGTAGTGTCCTGTCCTTTGGGTCCTGTCTCACCTCGATTCCCCTGAGGCCCCGGTGGCCCCTTGGAGCCTGTGGTACCATCCACACCTCTCTCGCCTGAGACAAAGACACACAATCTATGAGTGATTTAGACATAGACAGACCAACTTTGTTTGATGACTCTAGCCAACCTTTTGGCCCTGGACTCCCAGCCTCTCCTGGTTTTCCTATGGCCCCTGGACTGCCATGGACTCCTGGAGGACCCATGACACCGCTAATACCTGACACACACAACAACACAACATTGTTTAATGCCACTGCAAGTACATCCCATCCATGAGCAGTAGCAGACTTTCGCAATGACCAGACAGCCAGAAAAAAACGTTCTCCTAGTCCACAATGTTTTAAAATGTACACATAGACCGTACCCGGGCTTCCTGGCTGACCAGGGTTCCCTTTCTGCCCCTTCACACCCATGCTTCCTGGTGGACCTGGGGTTCCATCAAACCCCGGGACACCAAATGCTCCTTGAGGTCCAAGGGCTCCCATGCCGGGCAGCCCAGGATAACCTTGCTGGCCCTTTTGACCTCTGCCTCCTGTAAAACAAGAACCGTCTGCTAAAAACTGCTGAAAGATTTTCTTTCTAAAACAAATCTTCATGGGTTTGTACCTGTGAAGCCTATGACTCCCATCTGACCCTGCTTTCCTACAGATCCCGGTGTTCCTGGAAAGCAAGGTCCAACGGGGCCGAGTGGTCCGGGAACACCATCCAGACCACTACGACCTGAAACAGTGGCATGTGGACTGAGTGTCAGAGGGGAGTACAGTGTTTTGTTGATCTGTTTGTGAATGAAACATTTGCATTCTCAAGTACAAGATAGCTTCATTACACACAGACATTTTTACAAAAAAAAAATTCTGAACCTCATATTTTAGGTTTTAAGACTAAGGGTTTGACATAAGACTGAAAGGACTTTAAGTTAAACTCTTCATAGCCAAACAACCACATCCTACTACCTTTGGGCCCTGGCGCTCCATCTTGCCCTGCAGGTCCTGGAACTCCAACAATTCCTTGGGGACCTTCAGACCCTCGTGCTCCAACAGAGCCATCTTCTCCTTGAGGCCCTAACAGGCCAACCTGGCCCGGAAAACCAAAACCAGGATCCCCCTGTTCCATGAAGATACTAGATCAGTGATGAAAGTTGTAAAACATACTTATTTACATCAAGTATTATCTCATGTCACCTTAGCCCCGGGTCTTCCAGGGGCCCCTGATGGTCCAGAGCGCCCCTTGATTCCATAACTTGCCACACCTGGAGCTCCTGAAAGGCCTTTAAATCCTGAGACCCCAAAAAAATCCAGTAGGTCACAAGCCCTTCAATAATGGATCCATGTTCTTTTAAACCTTACCTTTGACCCCCGGGAAGCCTGGAGGACCCTGGACAGTGAATCCTTTTTCTCCCTTTTCTCCCTTCAGACCTACCAGTCCCAAATTCCCAGGGGGTCCCATTGCACCTGAGTACATTAGAAAAAGTCAACTAAAATGTGACATTATAACTTGAAAACACGATGAGGAGTTCTCACTGTAGTTACCGAGTAAAACCCAACATGGGCTCACGTTACTGTCTCACCTTCTGGTCCAGGATTTCCAGACGAGCCCTTTACCCCTTTTTGGCCGGGATTTCCCAGACTGGTTTTGATTTCACCAGGAGAACCTTTTTCTCCTGAAACACACATAGAGTTGGGACTTTCTAAAGGGATCCAACATTTCAGACTATGTCAGCATTCCAATGTCCTGTCGCAACTCTGGCTAGTCCTACCTGGTATACCGGGATCTCCTTGCCTGCCCAAAACTCCCACATTGCCCTGTGGTCCTGGAGGTCCCGGAGGCCCAATACCTGGAAACCCTGGTGGCCCCATTTGCCCATTTGGGCCCCTAGGACCAGTCTCTCCAACAGGGCCTCTGTCACCTTTTGGTCCTTGAGGTCCCTGCAGACAAAGGATTCCCCTCTTAGTTGAGTGGATGTACCATCGAACTGTGCATCACCTTTGGGGCCCTTGAGCAAGGCACCAACCCCTCCCATAGATTGAAGTCAAACTCAAAATCTCCTCTTGCCTGCCAAAACCTTCCAGAATTACAGCCTTCAAGTTGATTATAGTTTGATGGACAAACTTTGGACTACATCCCCTTATCTTCCAGTCTGATACTCACAAGGTTCCCCTTCTGTCCCTGAATGCCTTTGGGTCCCAGCACTCCAGGCAGTCCATCTGCACCTTCACGACCTGGAGGTCCAGGATTTCCTTGGTCCCCAACATCACCCTTCTGACCGACCCTCCTCACAATGCCAGGTTCCCCCCTTGGACCAGGAGGCCCTACAAGTCCTGGGACACCAAATCGGCCCTGCGGAGCAAGATGGAGGGAGGGATGCTCATGAAGAAACCAGAAAAACGATCAAATATTTTGTTAGTCTTCCACTGTTGGAGAAGACAAATTTCCTGTGATTCACTGTTTGTAACAAGCTCCAAATAAACTGGACCACACAGGATCTTGTGGATCTAGCTGAATCCATTAAGTTAAGATCAAGTTTTGCTGATTTGAGTGTGATGCGTTTACAGTCTCTGGAGATGTGGGCTCACCTGTAGACCAGGTGTCCCAGCAATACCTTTCACACCTTTGTAACCTTCGGGTCCAGGAGCACCAAGTGTACCTGGGCAGAGAATAAGGAGGATTTGCGGTCTTCATTTAAGAACTTTTTCATGCAAAGAATTTTTTTACCTTTCTGCCCATCTGCGCCTGGTTCCCCTGGTTCACCTGGAGGTCCAGGGGGCCCCACAACAACGGGACAGACAAAACACACCTCCCCCTTCTCACCTGTAAGTCAACCAATAAAATCAAACAAAAGAACTTTTACAGTATTTACGGTAAATGTATGTGTGTGTATGTCAGCGTTATTTGGGTGTCACACAAAGTTTCACCTTCCGGGCCTTCCTGTCCTCTGGTACCAGTGGGTCCCATCAGGCCTTTCACACCCTTGGCACCCGGAGGTCCAGCATCTCCTTGCAGGAATTCTGACAGTCGAAATGAGTTAGTCATCATCTTGAAGTTGGACGAGAGCGCTTTAAAAGACGCTAGGCTAGCTATGGTACAGCTAGCTAGCATCGTAGCAAGGTATTTCAACCACGGCGTTCATTGAATAATGCAAATGAAACGCTGGGAAAGATGCTGTCCAATGTCCGAAAAATATCAAACCTTAACATCACCTGGTATTCCAGGTTCTCCCGGTTCTCCTTCAGATCCGGTAGCTCCAGGGATGCCAGGCAGGCCTGGAGGCCCAACGGTGACAGGCCCAGGCTCCCCTGGTTCTCCCTTTGGTCCTGTGAAGCCAGGTGGCCCCGTTGGGCCTGGCTGACCCGTCGGACCGTCCCCTTAAGAGAAATGGGTAATGGATGAGACAAGACAGACCAATGATCCTTGTGATTGATCCTTAGGGGAGGCAGCATGATACCTCTCTCGCCCTGCAGTCCAGGAAACCCAACAAGTCCTGAAAGAGTCGGAGAAGAAGCCCAGTGATGATCAGACATGCCACCTGAGATCCGAGTACGAACAGAGCGATGAGGATGATGATATTACCTGGCTCCCCGGGAGCTCCTGGAGATCCAGGGGGCCCGGGAACCCCAGGCTGGCCTTTCAGGAATCTGTGCTGCCTGTTTATCTGGTGACGTAAAGCAGCAACATATTCCTAAAGCTCCTGAGCACACCCTCATTTGGAATCGTTCTGAAATTGTTTGGTGTTCTGACACTCAACCAAAAAACACCGCGAACATTTTGCCCGAGCTCGGCAAATCCCACGACACAGACACAAATTCCGGCTTCACGGGTCAGAATGTTTTGGGATGAATGTTGAGTGACCCCTCACCTCGCCTGGAAGACCCGGAGGACCAAAGTCGCCTTTCTCGCCCTGAACGCGACCAAATGCAGACATTATTAATGACTTCATTTCAGTCTAAGATGCAGTACACCACTTCACCAAAAACACGGAATCGGGACTACGCACAGTTGCACCAGCGATGCCCGGGGGGCCCAGATACCCACGATCCCCTGGTTCTCCCTGAAGAGGTGACAAAATGGCTGTTTTGTTTACAGTCAATGAGTCGCTTGCATACACTGCTGCCTTCTAGCAAACATCAGCTTGCACGACATTCCTCACCGGTTGTCCGAGTTCTCCGAGCAACCCGTCCTTTCCTGGTTTTCCCTGCAAGGCACAGCATTAGAACCGCATTCTTGTCACGCGCGCGATATCGCTAAATGTAATTGCACGTCATTGCTGTGACAGCATGATATCGCTCAGCATTACAGTAATGTTGCAATACGGGCGTTACTATGATATCACTGACCATCCCAACAATGAGACAGCACGATATCGTTCCCTGTTACAATACCGTGTGACTCACGATATCACTCAGCCTTATGATAAGTTGGGACAGTACGATACCGCCCACTGTTACAAGTCTGTAATACAATACAAGTAATGAAACAGTATGCTATAAATAGTCATCCTTACCAATGAACCAGGGTCCCCTCGCTCACCCTTGTCTCCTTTAACACCCGTTTTTCCTGGTGGACCCTGGACAGAAGAAAAACAACACCTGCCATTTCGACGGGAAGTGGAAGACAAAATCATGGTTGCCGTCAAAAAGGAGGTCCACCTACAGGAAGTCCACGACAACCTTTCTCTCCGACGTCACCTGGTTCGCCCTGAAACCACGAGAGCGGGTGAGACGGGAAGCGGTGGATGCAGGAACAGACGGACGGACTGAAACAAACCTTCAGTTCTTTGGGTCCTTCTGCGTACAGTTTGATTCCTTTCTGGCCCGGAATGCCCGGTGGTCCGCGATCGCCCTTAAAGTCAAATAAATGAATGACGTTCATAAAATCCTGTTTGTTGCAGTGTGAACCTTCTGAACCCACCTTCTGACCTTCGGGACCTCGGACCCCTGGGCTGGGACCCTCTTGACCCTGGAAGAAAGACACGATGTGATCCCAATGAAGGAATCACACACTGAGCATCACCTTAGCTCCTCCACCATGACGGGGATGGTATGAACTCCAATTAATTGCTAGTAAAACCCAGCCTGACCTTTTCTCCTGGTGGCCCTACAAGACCTGGACTTCCCTGTAAAGGCAAAATAGCATTTGCTGTCCGATGACTGGACAATGAGGACCCAACAAAGAAAAATAATTGCAAGTTGAAGCTCACAGGAAGTCCAGCGGGTCCTGGAGGTCCTGGAAAACCTGGTATACCTGGATCTCCGGTCAAGCCCTGCCACACAAAAACTGGACTTCAGAGTGCCTTGGAGCAGGAAGTCACAGTAGACTTTCAAAATCAAAACCACTTCCTGTCATTTTCTTGCCATGCACTGACCATCGGTCCGTCTGGTCCTTGGCGTCCCGGCGCCCCTTTTAAGCTGGGAGAAGCTGGAAAGGTGACAGAGTCGCCCTGAAAGAAACCAAACACTCTCAGCAGTGGAACAGAAACTAAAATGGTACAAGTTTCTCGTCCGGCTGTGTGGCCTCTAACCTTGGCTCCTCGCAATCCAGTCCGGCCCTGAAACACACCAGAGCAGTTAGCTCACACTGCTGGCTACGAACTGGCACCTTGGCGCCAGTCAATGGGTAGCACAGACAACTCACCCGCGGGCCAACCGGACCTGGACGTCCAGGAAAGCCAGGGAAGCCATCTTGGCCCTGGAAGAAGATGCGTCATCAGTAGCAAGCACCCCTTTCATTCTCACCAGGCTCCTCTTTCTGTAATTTGGCTACCTGAGTCCCGTTGCATCCTGGGAGTCCTGCTCGTCCTGTGGACCCTTCGAGACCAGGAAGTCCCTGAGCAACAACAAATCAGAACATGTGCTTGTGTGTTTGCGAAACTTGGCAAAGTGGCTCTGTGGTTGTTACTGGCAGGCCTGGGGGTCCTGGAAAACCTGGAGGTCCTGGAAGACCCTGGACACACACACATACACCCACACGATATTTTAAAATGCAAGAGTGTTATGCAAGTGCAAAGACAGGTGACAGCTACATCGGTGTGAATCTGGCGCCCTCTGGTGGCCCAAGAAGGAAGTGCATATTGACGAGAGCCTTTTAGTCATGTTTTATTTGAAAATAAATAAATAAATATATGTGTACATATATATTTTACATCTTGTTGAGGAAAATCTGAACAAACTGGTGAACAATTAAACAAAGAATGTAGTGGGATAAACAAAGCTTTAAAGTTGAGTTACTTTGTATTTTATCATGCAGTGCAGCCTGTATACAGTGTATGTATATACTGTATGTGTGTACTGTAACCATGGCAACATCATCACCATCTTCCTCCCCACTCCTACCCGAGATCCTTTCAGTCCAACATTTCCTGCGAGGCCCCGCTGACCCTGCGAGCGCATGACGACATCATTATTGTATTTATTCCTCGTCGTTGGAGACAAAAAAAAAACACACTGACCTTCTCTCCTTCGGGTCCTTGGCTTCCCTCGTTGCCAGGGTAACCAATAACTCCAGGCAATCCATCAAATCCCGGGAAACCCGGCTCCCCCTGAGGAGGGTGGGATTACATGCAAGTTCATATAAGGTCTGGGGTGGTAGGTCATAGTGAGGATGTTTGCAGTGACAGCAGTTCACCACTGGGGGGCAGCAAAGCAGCACTTTGCAAGGAACCGCCCAGGGAAATCCTCAAAATGTTCCAGTGGAAAGTAACAAAAACCACGGCTGACAAGCTTGTATGAGAGGCGCATTAAAGTTGTTTTGACAGCAGTTTACCCACGGGGAACCCTGAGAACATCAACATGCACGGCTCACCTTTTGACCTTTTACCCCATCACAGTGACACAAGGACTTCGTGCTGCAGTGACACACCTGACAGGACAAATCAAAGGTCAACACGAAGCAACGGCAGAAAGAAGCAAAAATGTCTTGTTTGAGAGCTCACGTCAACAAGTCCGCAAATGTTTTTCTACTTTTTATCTGAGGTAGACATTTTGAAGTCCACTAACCCAAACATCTTTGTGTGTGTGTGCGCATGTGTGTGTGTGTGTGTGTGAGACAAGTGGTCGTTCTCACACACACACACACCAGCTGATGGCGTCTTATCTTCATTCCCATCTCATATCTCTCGATGCCGCCATCCTACCATCCCGCTGTCGTGCCAGCACACGTTTTGTCCTCATTTCATGTGCGTCTTTGATGACCTTTGACACCCGAGACCTTGCCGAGCACTCACGAGATGTGTTTGTAGACCTGGACTACAACAAGGGTTGTGTTGTAAACCTGCACACAGACCACAGACTGTGTTGTAGACTTGGACTACGCCATGAACAATGTTGCACGCCTGGACTACAACATGGTCTGTGTTGTCAACCTGGACAAGACCAGGGCCTTTGCCGTAAAACTGAACCAGAATGGAATGGGTTACCACAAACACTTATTATTACCATCATTTTTGGGCAGGCAGGTGCTGAAAATCATTTTATCTCCAAATGAGGGTGCTGCAAAAAAAGTTTAGGAACCACTGGTCTAGACCATGGACGGTGTTGTAGAGCTGGACTGTGTTGTAGACTTGTAGTAGAACATAGACTGTGTCTTAAGCTTGACTGTTGTCGAGAAGACCTACAGTAGAACATGGACTGTGATGTAGACCTGGACAAGACATGCGCTACAGACTACAACTTGGACTATATTAAAAACCTGGACTAGAACGAGAACTGTCTTGTAGACCTGTGCTAGAACATGAACTGTGTAGCGGACCTGGATAAGAATATGAACGGTGTTATAAACTTGGACTAGAACACAACCTGTGTTGAAAACCTGGACTGCAACATGAACTATGCCATAAACTTGGACTAGACATAGCCCTGGACTGGACTGTTGTAGACTAGGACTACAACATGAACTGTGTCGTAAACCTGGACTAAAATATAGACCCGGACTACAAAATGGACGGCTTTGTAGACGTGGACTAGCACACAAACTACTTTGTAGACCTGGACTGGAACATGTACTGTGTCGTAAACCTGGACAAAAACATAGACCTGAACTAAAACATGAATTGTGTCGTTAACCCAAACACAAACTGTGTTGTAGACCTGGGCTAGCACCTGAACTGTCTGGTAGACTTGGACTAGAACATAGATGTGGACTAAAACATGAACTGTGTCCTAGACCTGGACTAGAACATGACTGCGTCGTAGACCTGGACTAGAACACGGACAGTGTTGTAAACCTGGACATAACATAGATGTGGACTGAAACGGGAATTGTGTCATAAACCTGCACTAGAACATCAACTGTGTTGTAGATTGGGACTAAAATATAGACCTGGACTAGAACATAGACCATGAACTGTCTTGTAGACCTAGATGTCAACACAAGCTGTGTGGGTAGACCTGGACTACAACACACATAGTGTTGTAAACCTGGACATAACATAGACGTGGACTAAAACGGGAATTGTGTCATAAACCTGGACTAGAACATGAACTGTGTTGTAGACTTGGACTAGAACATAGACCTGGACTAGACATTGACCATGAACTGTCTTGTAGACCTGGATGTCAACACAAGCTCTGTGGTAGACCTGGACTGAAACATGAACTGTGTTGTAAACCTGGACCAGAACATGAACTGTGTGGTAGACCTGGACTAGAACATGAACTCTGTTGTAAACCTGGACTAGAACATGAACTGTGTGGTAGACCTGGACTAGAACATGAACTCTGTTGTAAACCTGGACTAGAACATGTACTGTGTGGTAGACCTGGACCAGAACATGAACTGTGTGGTAGACCTGGACTAGAACATGTACTGTGTGGTAGACCTGGACCAGAACATGAACTCACCCGAACTTGACAACCTTGTGGGCACACACGCACACTTTCACACGCACACACAAACAAACTTACAGATACGCATCTACACACGCGCTCACACGCACACACACACACACACACAAAGAAGGAACGTATTAAAGCCAAAGGAAAAGTGAACAAAACATAAATTCGGGATAAAGTCCCTCAGTGGCGCCCCACCTTTCAGAATAAAAGTTTCACAAAAGTTAATTGAAAAGTTAATTGGAATCAGAGGTGCGCTCGCTCACCGTCTCGGCGTCTCCCGGAGCTCCGCGGAGGAGGAGCACCAGCAGCAGGAGGGTGGGTACCCCCGGACTGCCCAGCTGAACCATGAAAGTGACCTTCAGCCCCAAGCTAGTCCAGATTGTTTCGGTTCGGGTCCTCCCCTCAGCCCGGCTCAGTTCGGCTTCTGACGGGTCACCAACCTGCTACGGAGGGTGTCTGCTCCGCGGCGTCAATGCGCATCATTCACCCACGCACTTCCGGCTTGACACTTCAAAATGAACGTCGGACTTTTCCCGCTCTCCAGTCGGCGGGTTTAGGCTGCAGCCCGCCCCGACCAGGACGAATGGATATTAATCCGAGGTATGGATGAGGTCAGACGCTGAGCTGTCAGGACACATTTGACTCTGTCTTCCCACCGACGCCCCTCCTCGTGCGACATTATTTTGACAGGCGCGACCACCCGCCGGAAGCGTGAACACGTCGCACTTTGCTCCGCGCCCGTGATGCTCCCGCACGAGTCGCTCCGCGTCTTTTTCGGCGACATGAAGGTGGAGTGAGGCCGCGGAGCAGCGCCGCAGCTTCAGGTAAGGCGGCCGTCAAGCGTCCGATGCGACGGACCGGCGTCACGTGACCGCCGAGCGCCAATCGGCTCGGTCGTGACGTCACCGACCGTTCACCTGCGTGGCGTGTTGGAAGGTTTACGGGTCAGCTCAGCTTTGCAGTGAAAATAGTCTTTTGGTGAGAACGCGAAGAGTGAATTCGAGTCGGTCGCACACGTTGTTTTGGACCGGGACCAAAACGAACAGGCTTCTGGGCCCCCGGGTGACATGTAAACAGTCCAAACTCTCACGTGCGCTGCGGTTCCTCTGACCAGTGCATGATGCAGGTTTTGGACTCGTGCGTACAGCATCACACATATCGTGAGATTTTATCGTAACGCGAAGGAGACCACACGCTGACGCAACATAAAGTAGTCAGTGTACATCTTGGAACACGCAGGGATGAAGGTCCAAAACCCTTCTATCTCTGCTCTCCTGGCCACGGAGTTCACCAGAACATCAGCTTTTAGGTCTCCGTGATGCTGCTGGATGTTAGAGACCCCTTCCCGCTTGCGGACGCCCCGCAGATGCTCGGGAGAGTTTAGGTCCAGCGCCGTTCTTTAGCAAGGCAGGGGGTCATCTTGGAGGTGTGTTTAGGGACCTGATCATGTTGGAATACCCAGTTTCAGGGGGGGGGGGGGCATCTAGCCCTGCGTGAGTATGCCAACATACATGTTGGCGTTCGCGTTTCCCCTCAATGAACTGCAGCACTCATGCAGCCCTAGACCACACAGGCTTGACGCTGTCTGAACCACATAAGGTCGTCTTGGTCTCGTCAGACCGCAGGACTTCCAGTGACCGGCATGCGATGACAGCAAACTTAACACACCCGCTCCCCGTTCACACACTAACCGGTCACATGACACCGGAAATGGGGGTACCAGTGGGTGTACCTGGTATTGCCGATCAAGTTTATTCGGATGAAGAAGCAGGAAATGGAAAAACTCCACCTGTATGCTGACGTTGTCCGCAGCATCGCAGCGTCGTCACTGGCCGGCAAGCAGCTGGAGGCGGCTTGAGCGGACGGAGCTTCTGACCGGGGTGCTGCCCGACCTGCGGATACAACATGGGACTGAGGTACCCGGCGACACCACACATTGTTTCACATTCCCGGACACGCAAGTCACCTGTGCCCACTTCTCCTCAGGTACTTCCTGCTGCTCTTGACCACCTCCGCTGTTCTTGGGGTAGGTGGGACGCCCGTCTCTTTGCCTGATGTGAATGTAGCGGCGATTGTAGGGCAAAACATGGACGACAAGTAGGCCGTGCTGCATATAGGACGTCCTGTGTGTAGAGCAGTTGTAAGACCTATAGGACAGGGGGTGGGCAAACTGCGGCCCCAAAAAATGGTCAGACGCAATCTGTAGCTTCAACACGTCACACAAAGTAACTTACCTACTTCACCATGTGGGCATATAAATAAATAAAAAATTGCCGCAAGGTATGCTGGGTAGCCTGTGGTACACTTTCCCCCAACGTTCTGACACATTTTTGCTTAATTGCAAAATAAGTTTAGGAGGTTGTCAGGGAAGTAAACAAAGGGGGGGTTAACAATCTCTACCATTGCTGTTGCCGCCGGGCTACCCAGCATGCCTTGCAGGCATTTGGAAGTTTCCACTTCCGTGCTATGTTTAGTGCTTTGTTTATCACCCATGCGATGCGTTGGCTTGCTGCGGATGTTTTTTGTTCCGTTGCACCGTGAGCAAGTGTGTCGGTCTGTTTGATGACACGCGGACGGCCCCTCCGCCAAACCTTTGCAAACCAACGCCAAAGATGATACTTGATGGCGGTGTATTGATACCAAACTTAACAGACACTTAATATAGTGCCTCAGGCAAAAGGCAGCGCGTGCACATGAAAGGTGCTGCATCGCGCGGGGCATACGTTAGCTTTAAACCGCATGTAGGACAAAGTGCGGGACGTGCGTCCGCTGTTAGCATCTGACGGCAGATGGAGTGATTTTCACATTCCTGCGGCCGATAGAAACGCTTGACTGCTAACTCAGTTGACACAACGCGGCAGGAATGCAGCCTGCAACACAAACACTGGTGCATGATGGGAGTCCGTCTGCTGGGAGTCACCGAGTGAAACGGGTCGCACTCGTTGTCACACGAGAGTCGCCCGTGTCCGTTTTTTTTTTTCCCCCCTGAGCGCCAGCGTTTTTCCAGTTGAGTTCAAATCAATCATTGAACTCCCATGAAGAACTCCAGCTGATTGCTTGATGGACAGTTGAACCGCAAAGACCTCACAGGTCACACGAGCCTCTCAGAACCCCGCTGCCCTAAAACCAGGAAGCAGAACTCCACAGACGTTCTATGTTCAGATATTCACCATCACGTCTTTGTCTCCAGGGCGACCACACCGAGCGGTGCGGAGGACGGGACTGTTCCACCTGCCAGTGCTTCCCAGCCAAGGGAGCGATGGTGAGGACCCGCCTGCAACAGAAAAGAGCCAATCGGCGCAGTAGCTGCAGACAGTCCATCATGAAACCTTACCAAGAAAGTTGCTGCTGTTAACGCGGAAACGCGAGCGAGTTAGGATCTTGTAAGATTCGGTTTTGGCGTGGACCCCGAAGCAGGGACTGGGGTGAAGTGCGACGCAAAAACAGCAAGGAAAATAAAAATATATGAAGCACCAAGTAAAACCAAAAGCATGACAGGCAAAAATAATCAGTAATCATGTCGAGGAGTAGTCTCGGTGGAGCGACAACTCCCGTCAGATACCATCCATCCATCTTCTATGCCGCTCATCCTCGTTAGGGTCGCGGGGATATGCTAGAGCCTATCCCAGTTGACTTTGGGCGAGAGGCAGGGTACACCCTGGACGGGTGGCCAGCCAATCAAGGGCAGGGCCCATACAGACAACCATTCACACTCACACCTACGCACAATTTAAAGTAGCCAATGAAGCCGACATGCATGTTTTTGGAATGTGGGAGGAAACCGGAGAACCCGGAGAAAACGCACAGGGAGAACGTGCAAAGTCCACACAGATGCCAAGCTGAGATTCAAAACCAGATCCGACGGTGTGACCAACATGCTACCATGCAACCTGCCTGTCAGATACCAGAGCGTGGTGGGAACACCTGACCTAGAAGATAGCACCTTCTGCTTGAACCCACCGCTCGTCCGTCCAACCTGATGTACATTTTGCCGTCGGCGCTCTAAGTGCCTTGAATTTCCCCCTGCTTCCTTATGCGGCGTGCTTTCTTGGCGATATTGCCGTTGAGTTTTGTTCCTTCCCGCATGCTTCTCTTGACCTACTTTGGGTTTTTGTTTTTTTGGGGGGTGAAATTTAAGATGACGGCAGTTGTGGTCTTGTGGTACCCTGTCAGACTTCAAGTGCTCCATGTCATCGTGCCGTGAATGTCTGATGTCCTTCTACATCGTTGTTATTCCTGAAAACTACCTGGTTCCTGACTCTTTTCCGTCTCCAGGCCGGAAGAAGCCCCTTTTCTGCTTGTAGAGTCTTCAGTTTTTCAGTGTGAAGTTTGGACACCCCTGCAGTGGGAGTAGTAAAGATCATTCTCAAAATAAATGATGATGCCGGGACCCAAAACGTGACAGATCCAAATATTTGACCTTTTCCAGACCGGTATCACAATCAGAATCGTGCTTTTATGACCGCGTTGTCTATCAAAGTCCGTGCGTACCGTCTCGCCTCACACACACCTGCACGCTTCGCCTGATCGGAAGATATTACCAAAATCAACCGCTCACGAGCGTGCTTGCGTGACTGTGCGTGTTTGTACAGCTGGGGGGGGTCGCAGACAGACAGAAAAGCATCATGGGAAAGCGTCTGTCTCGCCGATTTCACACATCAACTATTCCAGAGAAAGATAGAGAGAGCAAAACTAACAGAGATCAGACCTGTCACATCCCATCACACACACACACACACACACACACAGCGTGCACTGTGTGGGCTTCCGTGCTGTCACGCTGCCCTCTTGTGGCCATGTTCAAAGTTGCCTGGCATGACTTGCGGTTATTTCAATGTCAGATACAGAACAGGGGAGAAGATTATTGATTTTGTTTTTATATTAAACACCCTCAAACCACTCCAGTGTAGGTCAACATATCCTTACCAGTCTAATATTGCAATAAGTAATATTTTTAGTGTGATAGCTTGTTCAGACATTCAACATTTAAATAAATCCTCCATAATGTGAAGAATATTCCCCAGGGGCCAGTAAAAATTGAGCAGTGGGCTGGAACTGGCCCCCCGGACCTCCATTTGAACACCCCTGCATTAGAACAATGCCAGTGCACCTTTGACACTTTACTTTGTCTCTGCAGGGGGATCCAGGGTCTCTTGGTGGACAGGGACTTCAGGGACCCCCAGGATTCCCAGGATCTCAAGGTTCTCCAGGAGAAAAAGGCAAACGAGGGGATGAAGGTCCTGCAGGACCTTCGGGACCCAAGGGAGACAGGGTGAATACAAATATTTTAAATATTGTTTGAGAAAGACAAGAAGAGATGTTGGCCTGTTGAGATTCTGGTCTGGTTGCGATTTGGCTTGACTTCATTATTGTTGCAGGGACCCGTTGGTGTTCCTGGCTTTCCTGGTCTAGATGGAGTCCCGGTAAGACTCCACCCATCGCCCTCAACCCAACTCAGCTTCTGTCTTTCACTGATACCATGTCTACGTCCCCAGGGTCACCCGGGCCCAGCCGGCGGCCCTGGATTTCCAGGTCTGGACGGATGTAACGGGACCAGAGGAAAGCAAGGAGCTCGTGGACTTCCTGGAGAGGAAGGGCGCAGTGGCGAAGTGGTCAGCACCACAGATAGATACACAGATAGATGCACTGACAAGTCAGTGCATGTAGGGGCAAGGGCACCAGAGCAACAGAACCAGGACCACAACACTTGTCGTAGACCACATCAGGTGCTGTGGTCCACTTTTGGTTTCAGAGTTCAGGGACCAGCTATCAGCTGTAGCTCCAGGACCATGGTGTTTAGGAGTTTCATTTGCACATGCAAGAACTACAGCGGTGTCCTCCACCCAAGCATCAGACCATGGATGTTATTTTATTCCTTCAGATTGACGGAAAGTCACCATGCTGACTGACTTGTCTTGCAGGGTTTTCCAGGACCAAAGGGATTTGCAGGAGAGCCGACGGTCTACTTTATCCAGTATCCTGGAGTCCCTGTGAGTGGTCCACGCACCATGTGTCATACCTAGCACGGCATAGCCAGCACGGTCACGGATATGCTAGTACGGGTTCTTTAGTGTAACGTCACCTGACAGGAGCCCCTCATTTTCTTGTGTGCATCCTTAGTCCCGCCCACGTCATTGTTTGAAAGGAGCTCATTGGCTGACTGATGCACTGGTCCATCCGTCTCTAACAATCTTTGTGTCTGACAGGGTGACGCCGGCTTTAGTGGACTTCCTGGTCCACAGGTGAGACGAGCCCGCAGACTTCCTGTCGCTGGGACATGCTGACATCCTGACTTGCTGACTTCCTATCTCTCGGCAGGGTAAACAGGGCCCCCCTGGTGCGCCCGGATTAATGGGTCCTGCTGGTCCCGAGGGAGTAAACGTGAGAACATTTTCACAATACATTTTCAGAACAAATGATAATAATGAGAGGTGACACTGTCGATGTGTCTGCGCTCGTGCAGGGTCTCCTCGGCCTGACAGGTTCCAGAGGTCTGCCCGTAAGTATCCACTCTAGAACACTTGCAAACGTGTCTGTTGTCATCACTGAACGTAGCAAGCGCACACAGAACATTAACCAATGCAGATAGAACCACTATGAGAGGACAGGTGGAAGAAAAAGACTAGATGGCAGAAGAAGACAGATGAACCAGAAGAGATGGGAGAAGATGAAGTAGAAGAAAACAAGATGGAAAAATAAGACAGCATGGAAAAAGATGAGATGGACAAACAACACTAGCTGGAAGTAGAAGAGAAGGAAGAAAACAACCACAGAAGAAGAGATGGAAGAAGAAAACGAGATGGGGAAAAAAAGAGATCGAAGAAGACCAGATAGTGGAAGAGGAAGAACAGGAAGAAGAGATGGAAGAGTAAGACAAGATGGAAAATGAAGATGAGATGTACAAAGACTAGTTGGAAGACAAGGAGATGGAAGAAAAAGACGACAGAAGAAGAGATGGATAGATGGATGGGATAGAAAAAGAAAAGACGGAAGAAGAAAACAAAATGGAAAAAGAAGACATGAAAGACGACAAAATGGATAAAAAGGAGGAGGAAGAAGACAAGATGGAGAAAGAAGATGACATGGAAGAAGGCGAGACAGAAGAGCAAGACAAGAAGACAAGATGGAAAAAGAATAAGAGATGAAGATGATGAGCTGGAAAAAGAATGGTACATAATAAAAGAGGAGGAAGAAGGAGATTAAAGGGAAGAAGAGATGGAAGAAGAAAAAGACAACATGGAAGGAGAAGAGATAGAAAAAGATGAGATTGAAGAAGGAGGAAGAAGAATAAGAGATGAAAGAAGAAAGGAAAGAAGATGATGAACTGGAAGAAGAGATGTAAGAAGACTGGCGGAAAGCGAGGCTGCCAAACCCTCCGACCACCACACCCACACAACTTTCATTCTAGGCAATGTGGGTGATGTGCCTTGCCTAAGGGCACAGGCAAAGCTTTTATTTCCTCCCACTGTGGCACCTGGTGTTCCTCCGAGGTCTCCCATCCGAGTACTGACCAGACCCTGCCCTGCTTAGCTTCTTAGATCTGACGGGATCAGGCTTTGACAGGCAGCTTTGGCCACAACAAGATGGAAGAAGAAGACAAAGTGGACGAAGAAGAGGAGATGAAGAAGTAACAGATGTGTTTGTGTGTTTCAGGGTGAACGCGGTCGATCGGTGGCGGGCCAGAAAGGAGACGAGGTAGAGACATGAATACATTAGTGCTCATGATGTAACCGTACACCATAATCTCGGATCCAGGAGCTTTGGTTTTCAGGTCACACGTGGGGTTTTTTCGGGTAGCGTTAGAAAACCGTTCCGAATATGTATCCTTAACTCCTAACTAGCGCCGTACTGTCGGTTTGTTACCCACAGGGGGAACAAGGCCTCCAAGGGCCTCCAGGGCCATTTGAGTATGTTGACCCCCCAGAGGACTTTTACATCAAAGGAGAGCAGGTGACTCTGCTTCAGCCAATCACAACCCAGTAATCACTCAGCCCTCAACTAGTGCTCTAATGTTCTGTGTTGGTTCTCCAGGGTCAAGCAGGGCCAAAAGGTGTGTGTGGACGTCAAGGCCTGCCCGTGAGTCCAGTTGAGGGTTCTATGGAATAACCCTACTGAGGTTGGACTTACCTAATGCTCATTTGTTGTCTCAGGGTTTGGATGCGCTTCCTGGCATCAAGGGAGAGAAAGGGATTGTGGGACTTCCCGGACCCCGAGTGAGTCATCCTTCTTTGTCAGAGCTTTGTGTTGGCTGTCATGTTGTGAAAGTGTTCTATAAGAGTCAAACAAAATTCGATTCTTCTTTGGGTTTGTGGTTTTCAGGGATTGGCTGGACGGCCTGGTCTCTCTGGGAGCAAGGGTGTGAAGGTGAGTAAAATAACCCACCTAGGGGACACTGTGCTTGTTCATGTTCTTCCTAAAAGAACGAGAGAATTCAAGAGGTGACGACTTAGATTTAGTTCTGTAAGCATGTGTTGGCGTTTCGGTTCTAAATTGCTTCAAAGTATCAGACCAATGGCATCGTACAGTTTGCCTTGGCACAGCGAAGCTAAACGTACTGCTGTCCGTTTAATGGTTGACAGACAATGGTTGCTTCCGGGTCACAGTGTATCCCAGCTGATTGTGTGGTAGGTGTGGTATCCCATGGACTTTCAGTCCTACAGGCTGTCAATCACGCAGGCATTACATACAGAGCGAGTGGGGCTTCTAACGCCGTACAAGCGCGTAGTTGTGGCTTGATGCGTGACGTGCATTTAAACCTAAAATCATCAAAAAATCTAATTTCTAAAAGTCACAACGTGATGTGAAGTGCAAGACTCCACCAGTGACGCGTGGGATTGTGTTGCAGGGGATTGCAGGAAGTCCAGGTCTTCCAGGACTGATTGGACGAGAAGGCCCAAAGGTTGGTTTGTGATAAAGACTGTTGTGTCACCTGCTGGTTGCCATGGGTTCAATCGCACACATGGTGTGATGGAGACTTGCCGGAAAAACAAGTCATCCACATGATCAAACTTCTTCTTAATGATCAGCTTGTCTGTTCTCAGGGCATGATGGGAAGTCCCGGTTTCAAAGGTCTCCCTCAGGATTTTGTTGTCACACATTCAGGTAAACATCGACACAATGTTGATCCCACCTATACAAATGCAACATTTTGGCAGATGCTTGTTTTTAAGGTGACTCTGGAGATCCAGGGACACTGGGACGGATGGGTCCTCCAGGAGATCGTGGCTTAATGGGATCCCGCGGGCCCCAGGGGCCCCCTGGCAGAGCCATCCCTGGTCAGAGCAAAGCTATGCTGCTTCCCATTCTGTGTTAATAAAAATTTCAGGGTCTCCTGTGTAGCCATTCGGGGATGGGGCTTGTTGAGTTCTATTTATCTTGCATCTTCTATGAAACCTGTTCCACTCATTTAGGGACTAAACTAAGTGTGTTGTCATCATCAGGACTGCCAGGTGTGGTAGGAACGAGGGGGAGTCCAGGTGCTCGCGGTGACAAAGGAGATCCAGGCCAACTTTACACATATCAAGCATTACCTGGGGAATCTGGAATACCTGGACGCCAAGGACCCAAAGGACTGAAAGGATTTCCGGGAAGGCCAGGTAATCCTATGAGTCATGACAGAACGTCTTTTTATTATCCTGACTTTTCCATGCTCTCTGTAGGCTATTACTGTCTTCCCGGAACCCCAGGAGTGTCTGGAGAACCTGGTGAACAGGGGTCCCCAGGGCCCCCAGGGTTCCAAGGATTCAAAGGTCAGTGTTTTGACTACAATATGATTTGAGACTTGTGTGATGGCGCCCCCTCCTGGATTCATAGCTGCATCACTCGTTTTCTACGTCAGATAGTGCCATCAAACCACTTTCTACTGTAAAAAAACAAACAAAACTTGAATCTATTTTGTTACAACTCAAAGCAGGGAAAATCGTCCTTGAATATGGAAGCTGGCGAAAGATGAACTGCAAATAAGCAGAGATCTGCTGCACTTGTGATCACACCCAAATGTGTTTATACTTCAGGTCGCCAAGGCGAATGTTCCTGTGGTCCTTCAGTTGTAGTGAGGGGTGCCCCAGGCCCAGCTGGTGAAGCTGGGTTGTCAGGGGATGAAGGATCTCCTGGAGCCCAGGGGCCAAGGGGGGAGAAAGGCTTAGCAGGAGACACGGGAGGGAAAGGACAAGTGGTAAGAAACCATAAATGCAATGAAAGATCGGGATTCCTAAGTTTAGGGGTTTCAACAACCAGAGACGGAGTTACCACAGGCGGTACCTGGGGGATTTTCACAGTGGTCTGTGTGATTGTTGTGGGACACTATATTAAGTTTGTCCACTTGTCATCGTTAATTTTTTTTCTAATTGTCCAAAAGAAAAATATTATAGAACCAGTTGACCAATCCGTTCCATTTTGTTCCGCTTATCCGGGTCGCGGGGATAGCAATTTCCGTAGGGAAGTCCAGACTTCCCGGTCTCCGGTGATCTCTTCCAGCTTCACTGGAAGGACACCAAGGGCTTCCCAGGTAAGCTGTGAGACATAATCCCTCAAGCGTCTCTTGACTGTGCATACCCAAAACACCTCACCAGGGAGGCGTCCGGGAAGCATCCGGACTAGATGTCCCAGCTACCTCAACTGGCTACTCTCCATGTGCAGGAGCAGCTCCTCGCCCTATCTCTTAGGGTGAGTCCAGCCACCCTATAGAGGAAACTGATTTCCGCCGCTTGTATCCGCGATCTCGTTCTTTCGGTCATGACCCATAACTCATGACCATTGAGGTTTGGAACATAGATGGACCAGTAAGTAATTCACCACGACAGTCCAGTACAGCGACCGCATTATTGCAGACGCTGCAATCAGTCTGTCAACCTCACGCTCCAAACCATCCCTCACTTGTGAACCCAAGATTCTCGAAGTCCTTCACCTGGGGCAAGACCTCACTCCCAACCTGCAGGGTACAATCCACCCGTTTCTGACAGAACCATCGTCTCGGATTTGGAGGTGCTGAGTCTCATCCCAGAAGCTTCAAACTAAGCTGCAAACTGCTCCAGTAAACGATGAAGGTCACAGCCTGATGAGGCCATAAGGACCACATCGTCTGCAAATAGCAGAGACGAGATCCTAAAGTCACCAAGCTGGACTCCCTCAACGCCTTGACTGTGCCTAGAAATTCTGTCCATGAAGGTTATGAACAGAAGGGCTGCCTTGGCAGAGACCAACGTTCACCTGAAACAAGCTCGACTTACTGCTGGGAATGCGAACCAGGCTCCTGCTTCGATTGTACAAGGATCGAATGGCACGTAGTAGCGGACCATCAATCCCATACTCCCATAGCACGCCCGGCAGGACACCACGAGTGACATGGTCGAATGCCTTATGCAAGTCGACAAAGCACACGTAGAGCGGTTGGGCAAACTCCCACATACCCAATTCCCTTTTCAAGGGTATAGAGCTGGTCCAGTGTTCCGCAACCGGGACAAAAACCACATTGCACCTCCTGTAACTGAGGTTCGACTAACGGCTGTACCCTTCTCTCCAGCACCCTGGAATAAGCTTTCCCAGGGAGGCTGAGGAGTGTGAGCCCCTAGAGTTGGAACACACCCTCTGGTCACCCTTTTTTAAAATGGGGACCACCACCCTGGTCTGCCAGTCCAGAGGTACTGTTCCCGACTTCCATGTGATGTTGAAGAGGCGTGACCTCTTCCAGCGATCTATCATCATGATATTTGACTCTTGTAGAGATTATGCGCTGATGGGTGGGTTGACCGATTGCTTTGGTTGCAGGGCCTGAGTGGCTTATCGGGTGTCAAAGGGTTCAAAGGTCAGAAAGGAGACTTCATTGTGGTGGATATTAAAGGCAAGTTCTCTCATGTTGACTTAATGCAATTCTACATGCGCCGTCCCACCAATGAAACAGTGGTGTCTCTGTTGATGTCAAGAGTTTAACTGCACATTTGTCTACAGGTGAGAAGGGCAACAGGGGTGAACCAGGTCCTCCAGGTAGACAAGGTTTCTCAGGGAGAAGAGGTCAGGATGGGCTACCAGGACTCCCTGGAAGTCCTGGAGCCAAGGTGAATTAGCCACTTACAGCTCCGACTCACCATTGGGAAGCCAGTCAGAAAAACTAATGGGCTGTTTGTTGTCAGGGAGAAAGTGACCCCAGTTATCCTGGGGATCAAGGCTTTCCTGGTCCCTCGGGTCCCAAAGGACTACAAGGGTCGACCGGCCCTCGAGGATCCGATGTGGTCGGCGCAATTGGAAAGCAGGGGGACCCAGGCGCTCCAGGAGCCCCAGGTTTCCCTGGCCCTCCTGGCCCAAAAGGTCTTAAAGGTAAAAGTCAATGTGATAGCAACTATCATAGACTTTATGTATAAGAAATGTAAGTTGTCTCACGGCACACCTGTCTATAGGTGAAACTCTTCCTTGTGTACCTAGAAACCCCGGTGCACCGGGAGAAAAGGGAGAGACCGGAGATAGAGGTAAACACAATCAATGACTGTCCACCATCTAGTTCCTGTTCACCTGTGTGTCTGACTTCCTGTCCATCCGTCCAGGCCGCAGAGGACTTCCCGGTCCACCTGGTTTCAATGGACTCACAGGACCTGGTGGACCTAAAGGAGAAAAAGGACAGTCTGGACTTCCTGGAACACCTGGACGACCAGGTACTGTTGCATCTTACCTTGCTTTACAATAGCTGACATTCTGTCTGTACTAGGACCACCAGGTTTGGTTGGAGATGTTGGAGACGAAGGACCTGAAGGATTCAGTTATGCTGGAGAGCCAGGTACCCTTTTAGCAGTCAACTCTTATTTCAGCCAGACAGAAAACAAGGACATTGTGATGTTGCCCTTTGTGTAAAAGACCTACAAATCAGAGCAGTTAATGTGGAATTTACATCAACAAAGGAGCAGGTGATAAGTGACTTTTCATCCTTAATGACAGATAGATCTATGGATAGCTTCAGCCTTCTCAAACAGACATACTCATGCATACAATTTCTCGCTGAGGTCCTTCTACATATCTGTATGTGTTTCTGTGTCAACCAGGTTCTCCGGGTGTACCTGGCACTGCTGGACTGAGAGGACCAGCTGGTGACTCTTATGTAGGCCCCTCAGGACCTGTTGGGTTTCCAGGGCAACCAGGCCCTATGGGACCTAAAGGTGTCCCAGGCCAACTTGGCAAACAGGGTTTCCCAGGTGAATTGCTGAATTTTAAATGTATAAATGCTGGCTCTCTAAATCTGAACTATTCAGGACCTTGTCCATCAACCCATCTGTCAAAGGCTTGTTGAGTTGTAAACTTTTGACCCTCCTTGCAGAATCGACATAAAAGTTGACTGGTAGTCCAGATTTATCCTCAGCAATTACTTGTACAGCACGTCCTGAACCTGACCATACTGGTTTATTTTACTTCATCAAAACAATTTCAGCTGGTTTACTTTCAGCAATTTCTATTTTCGCTTTTCATCCAGGTATAACAGGTCTGCCTGGAGGTCCAGGGCCAAAGGGCCAAAGAGGACAGGATGGTGCACCAGGCAACATTGGTCCCCCAGGCCCTATCTCTGATTTGTGCGTTATAGGAAAGCCTGGCCCTGCAGGCCCTCCTGGTCCACAAGGACCCATTGGCCCCCCAGGTAAAATGTGATGTCACAACAGAGTGTTTGAAGCCAGAGACAGCTCAAATAAAACCTTCAGTTACCTTTCATGGTTTTTCTCAGGTTGTTCAGGGGAGAAAGGCGACAAGGGAGAGCCGGGATCTCCAGGTTATGGTCCCCGTGGCCCTGTGGGTAAACCAGGGTCTCCAGGTTTTCCTGGGTACCCAGGACTTCAGGGCGCTATTGGCCCTAGTGGAGACTCTGGATATACAGGGTGGGATGGCCAGAAAGGTGAGCCCCTCCCCATCTTTCTTACCTTTAATAAAGGAGAAGGTCAAATGGGGTTTAGCAGTTCAGTGCCCTACTCAAGAGCACCACAGCAGACTTCCAGCACTGCAGCGATCATAACCACAACATGCATCGAACCTTCAACCCTCGAGTCCCAAAGCCAAATCCTTATGGATGGAACTTATGCTGTCCCTTTGTTTATGTCATCCTTGAACCAGCATGTGGTGTAATCAATCAATCTGTTAATCAGGTCTGATGGGACCACCTGGTAACAACGGTGTCCCAGGGGCCCAAGGATTAGTTGGGATCTCTGGATGCACTGGAAGGAAAGGCGAGAGAGGACCAAATGGTCAAGATGGAGCTCCAGGATGTGAAGGCCCCAAAGGAGAGAAAGGTAAGAACACCGTTACCGACTCTGCTATTACTCATATTTATAAGATTTGTAATCCAAACAATAACATCAGACAACATCTTAGAGTCATTATCTTGGTTGTGTCTCTGCAGGCTATAAGGGGGCCCAAGGACCTACTGGGGTGACACAGGTTGTCCCCATCAAAGGTGTGAGAGGAAAACCAGGCCTCCCCAGTGTCAGTGGCTTCCCTGGTCCACGAGGTCAGACTTCTAACAAGTTAATTAACATAAAAACTAATTGTATGAGGTCATAACCAGTAGACTCAGTAAAGCATTCAGGTGTAATGGGAAAAGATTTTCTTCAAACTCAAAAGTGAGTGAGGAGAATGTATTTTTGTGGTTTCCCTGTAGGATTTGTGGAATATATTTGCTTTCTTACCAGGAAATAAGGGGGCACAAGGTCCTGTTGGAAAGCCTGGGTATCCAGGCATTGATATGCCCCCGGGAATCATCGGGCCCCCGGGTCTTCCTGGACGTTCTGGCAAACCAGGGCTTTCTGGAGGTCCTGGAACTCCTGGACCCTCTGGTTTCATCGGCTTCCCTGGTGAAACAGGAGAACCAGTAAGAGGAGATAAACTGGAGTATGATGTTCAGAAAGACATTGTTTATGAATATTTAACTCTGAAGAATGTTAGTATTGTGCAGACATGTTTAGCAATACTGAAATTGATCTTTTCAGGGTGACCCAGGATCGCCTGGGAGGTCTGGTGAAGCCGGTCGTCGAGGACATACTGGACCCAAAGGTCCGTCTATCCACTGCCATGACAGAAAATTCAAAATAAAAATTTGAATTCTGCATTTGTGTATCAGGTGATCAAGGAGAGTCTGTTAGTGGTTGTGGTTTACCTGGGGGAAAGGGACCTCCTGGAGAATCTGGACTTCCAGGTGACATTCTCATTCTTGGGTAGCTGTAGTAAAAACATTGACCTCCTTTTCAAGTCCTTAAATCAGCTCTGCTGACTGTTTCAATTTTCTTTCACAAAGGTGTGCTTGGACTTCAAGGCGATCCTGGAGTATTAGGATTCATTGGCGGGCCAGGCCAGAGAGGTTGCAAAGGAGATCCAGGACAGTCTGGGGAGCAGGGACCAGCAGGTACAGACTCATATCTGTAAACACAAAAACTGAGACATTCTAAACACATCAATGTGTCCATTAGGTGTGATTGGACCCCCTGGTCCCAGAGGTCGCCCAGGGGTTCCAGGTCTTCCTGGAAATGCAGGTGATGATGGTCCCCCTGGACCCCAGGGATTCTCCGGACTCCAAGGTCAAGATGATCACTAATGTTGTAGTTTTGTTGATGGTTATGTGACCCCACTGGTACAAATGATAACATCTTCCATTATTCCGACCCTTATACTGGATAAGTAAGTACTAGTTCATATTATTACTAAACTGTTGAAACAGGCCCTCCTGGACCACTAGGACTTCATGGCCTGGATGGACTGAAGGGAGTGAAAGGAGATATTGGTACTAGAGGTACGGCCACTGGTGTTTCATTCTTCATTCATTCATTTGTTGACTATCACGCCTATCTTTCTCATTCCCTCTCTATCTAGGTCTTGGCGTTCAAGGTCCTCCAGGTTCTCAAGGACTTCCAGGAGATAAAGGACCTCCTGGTCCACCAGGTCCACAAGGTTCATCGCAACCTGGGCCTCCAGGACCCAGAGGCCCTCAAGGATCTAAAGGTGTGTGAGCTGTCTCTGGTTTTGTGGCTGAAGGCTACAAATCCATTACAGCATCTGGCGGAATGGGCCTAGAATAACCAAATGTAACCTTTTGTGTTTTCAGAGAAATAACACTTGAAAAAAGGCTTTAGGAGTCAGTATGAAAAACAACATGTCGGCACTCTTTATTTCTCTAGGGCCACAAGGACTAGTTGGTCCCTTGGGCGAATCTGGACCTGACTGCCAAAGTCCTCCCCGAGGGGTGCCTGGAGAGCCGGGTGACCCTGGACCAGATGGCGAGCCAGGTCATACTGGATAGAATGATATAAAAGGTAACTTATTTATCTGAGACCTAAATGACCTCGGAATGTCTTTCAGGTTATCCTGGTGACATGGGGGAGTCAGGCCTTAACCCTCCAGTACCTGGGGACGATGGGGACAATGGAGACACAGGGTGCCCTGGTACAAAGGGAGAGAAAGGATTTCCAGGGCCGAAAGGATTACCAGGCATACGAGGAATTCCAGGGCTTAAAGGTGAGGGGCCCAAAACATCACTAGTTCTTGGCTCAGGCTGCTGTAATCCAGACCGCCTTCCTTTTGGTTCAATTGCTGCTCACAAAGACAACAATGAACCTTGTGCTGATGGTCTTCTGATTTTGAAAATCTGTGAGCAGGTGAACAAGGGTCCCCAGGTCTGATGGGGTTACCCGGAAACCGAGGCCCTGAAGGTTGGCTAGGGAAAACTGGACCTCCTGGATCTCCGGGCTGTACTGGGCTGGTGGGCCCAAAGGGGGAGATGGGCAGAGTTTTTCCTTGCCCCACTTACCCTTCCCCCCCACAGGGCCCTCCAGGCCCCCCTGGGCTACCGGGTCAACCAGGAAGCGCTGGTGTGCAGGGAGACATTGGTCTCCAGGGACTCAAAGGTAAAAAGCTAAGGTCTTTAACTGAAGACAAAAACGACACCTGTGTTAAGACAAGCCAACATCTGTTTAATACGATGTGCTGTAGGTAAGAAGGGGGACGTTGGATGTCCCGGACCACAAGGGCCTGAGGGGCCACGTGGTCTTAAGGGAGAGCCAGGTCGACAAGGCCTCCAGGGAGAGAGTGGACTGGTGGGAGCCAAGGGTGAGACCTTTAATTCAAATTGTCATGCAAATTGATTTTAAGACATCAACAACTTGAAAATATGAGTCACTGCTGATCACTTTCTGTGGCCAGGTGATCCTGGTTTTACGGGTGACCGCGGACCTCCCGGACCATCCAAATCATTCAACGCAGGCTTTCTGATTGTCATGCACAGTCAATCCAAAACAATCCCTTCGTGTCCACAGGAGATGAGGGTTCTATGGGTCGGATTCAGTTTGCTGTACCTAGAAGGCCAGGAGAAGGCACACACTCAGGACCTGGGTACTCACAAACATGTACCTCTTCTGCCTGGCTTTGACCATCTTGCTTACTTTCTGGTGTCTGATCGCTGGCAGCTAATCAGCACGGTCCAAGTTCAGACGCTATCTTTGAGTCATGACTCACGTCAACCACGTTGAACCTTCTTGTTTTGATGTTCGGTGGTGCCAACCTTCAACATGAGTGTGTGTAACCCGTCTGGTTTGCCCCTCTGCAAGTCCAGCGCTCGAACCAACGCTACTGAATAAGTGTCGGGAGCACTAGGCATCGAGTTACAAGCCTGAGCAGTGAACTCGATGTCTTGCTCAACTCTGAAGGGTCCAGGAAGTGCGGATTACCAACATACCTTTGCACAGCACAAGCTGGCATGGATTACATAAGACTATTGATGAGAGTCTTCATTTTTTTCATCACACACAGAGCCATTTATTCATATTCATAATTCAAGAGTCTTTATGGTAGATACACCATAAAACAAAGGATCATACAGAGTATCGCAATTACTTTTTTACCCTCCACGGTGAAATTAAGTTAACTCTGATAATCCTAAAGTTTCAAGTACATCAGGACTCTGCCATACAATTATTTGAACAAAGTTCGCGGTCCACGATTTGACTAAAATTACTTTACAGGTCAGGCGGGCTCGTGCATGCGAGTCTTTTCCACCATGCCTTTCGCTTCCTGCAACATGGGAACCTGCTCGTACGCCAGCCGCAACGACAAGTCTTATTGGCTGTCGACGACGGCCGCCGTTCCCACCATGCCTGTGGGCGGAGCCTCCATCGAAGACCACATCAGCCGTTGTGTGGTATGTGAAGCGCCTTCTGCCCCCGTTGCTCTACACAGTCAATCCTCCACCAAGCCAGAGTGCCCCCCCAACTGGAGGAGCCTGTGGACCGGATACTCCTTCCTCATGGTGGGTGCTGATGCTGAAGCAGCTAACGATTCAGGTGTAGGCTGAAGTGTAGACATCACCGTTGATTGATTGATTGATTGCAGCATACGGGTGCAGGTGATGAAGGCGGCGGTCAGTCTCTCACGTCATCGGGAAGTTGTCTGGCAGACTTCCGGGCGCAGCCTTTTGTGGAGTGTCAGGGGCCTCGAGGAACATGCCACTACTTTGCCAACATCTACAGCTTCTGGCTGACCACCATGGACTCTTCTAAGCCATCGTCCGACACGTCTTGGTCAACGAGCAAAGTGATGATGGAGGCTTGGCAGCAGAGGAGCAACATTGGCCGATGTAACGTCTGCATGAAAAAGAGCGAGTGAGGGAGGTCGCCGCCCCGACAGGGACAGAGCCCCTCCTGTGTGGCGTCACGTGATGCCGACCACCTAGCCGGATCAGTTCACACCCGCTGGAAGGACCTGCACACCACCACTTGACCACGCCCTCTTGCCATGTTCACTACATGCGTGTGCGCGTAGACATTTTTTCCAAGACTAAACCAGCGGTCAAAGGTTGCAACGAAACGCGAGAACTCTCACTGCCCGGAATATTCTTTTGTATAGAGACAGAAATTTGGAGCAAAAACTTTTAGTTCAGGATCGCTCACACACACACACACGTGTCATCATTGAATTTGCAAATACTTTTACTATCAGTAATAATAAATTAAAATTTAACTATCTTTTGAATTTCCTGTTTTTGGTGCCTTTCATTTACCTGTCATGCAAGTCGAACTAAAAGTGACGCGCTGTACACAAAAAGAATAAAACCAATTCCTCACCCTAAATTGTGATCATAAGGGACGACCGTGGTGAGGGAGACGACTGCACGTGCATGGGAGGTACGGCTCTTTGCAGTATGGAGCAGCGACTAACGATTATTTTCTTGGTCGCCTAAACGGTTAGGCCCTAGTCGGACCAAATCAAAGACGTGAAAGTCAAGTCTCAAGTCAAGAAAAGGCAGGTGGAATCAAGTCTGAGGAAGTCAGAGGTTTGAAATGTTCAAGTCGCAATTAAATGCTTACCAAATAAAGTACCGTGAACTTGTCATTTGCGATGGCATGTTGACACATTCTGGTGGTAGGACTGCCACTCTGCAGCAGTCTGGCGCTCACAGAAATGTACGCTGAACCTTCGTTGTTTTTCATCAACTCGGTTCAACGTTAATTTTTTCATATGCCATCCATCCATTTTCTTCTGCTTCTCAAAGATCGGGTTGTGGATGCAGCAACCTAAGCGAGGAAGCCCAGACTTCCCTCTCCCCGGCCACTTCGTCCAGGTACTCCTGGGGTATCCCGAGGCGTTCCCAGGCCAGTTAAGAGACAGTCTCTTCAACGTGTCCGGGGGCTTTCCCGAGGCCTCCTACAGGTTGGACGTGCCCTGAACACCTCGCCGGGGAGGCATCCTGACCAGGTGCCCGAGCCACCTCATCCAGCTCCTCTCAATATGGAGGATCAGCGTTTGTATTACAAGTCTCTCCCAAATGAAAGTACTTCTCACCCTATCTCTAAGGGACAGCCCAGAGGCAAACTTATTTCGGCCGCTTGTACCCACCAACTTGTCCTTTCGGTCACTACCCAAAGCTCATGACCATAGGTGAGGGTAGGAACGTAGATCAACCAGTATTTTGAGAGCTTTGCCTTTCGGCTCAGCTCTCTTCACCACAACGGGCCGATACAGAGTCCGCATAACTTCGGACGCCGCACCAATATGCCTGTCCACCTCCATGGACTCAGAGGTGCTGATTCTCATCCCAGCCGCTTCCCACTCGGCTGCAAACCGATCCAGCGAGAGTTGGAGATGGCTCAATGCAGCCAACAGCACCACATCATCCAAACCGGAACCTCTCCACGGCCAGGCTGCGCCTAGAAATTCTGTCCATAAAAGTAATGAACAGCATCAATGACAAAGGGCAGCCCTGGCGGAATCCAACGCTCACCGGAAACAGGTCAGACTTATTGCCAGCAATGCAAACCAAACTCTGACACCGGTCATACAGAGAACAAACCGCCTGAATAGAAAACACATGCAGACTGGTTGGGCAAACTCCCATGCACCCTCAGGAACCCTGCCAGAGTATAGAGTTGGTCCACAGTTCCACAAACAGGACAAAAACCACACTGCTCCTCCTGAACCTGAACCTGACATTCAACTATCTGGCGGAACCTCTCCAGAACCCGTGAATAAACCTTACTAGGACGGCTGAGGAGTGTGGTCCCATGATAGTTGGAACACACCTTCTGGTCCCCCTTCTTAAAAAAAGCGGGACCACCACACCATTCTGCCAATCCAGGGGCACACTTTCATATGTCTGAGTCAGTGTAATGTACATTCTGTCATTTTATTGGCTAATTTTTGTCCCGCATGTTGTGCTGATTAATTTAGCTAAACACCACAATGTTGATTTTTAAGACACACCAAAAAAAAAAAAATGCTGAGTTGCTGTGTTAGCAAAAAAACTTTATTTTGGTGGGCAAAGCCTTTTATTCCTGAAGGTCCCTAATCTGGAATATTACATTTCCACAAAATCTCGCTGATTAGCTTGAGATTCCTCATAATCAAAAGCTTTTGTGTACGCAAGCACACACGCAAACAGTAGTCAGATAGGTAGCTAGCACAAGTGTGTGCACGTGTCAAAACAAAAGGAAGCAGTCGCTACTTTATGTCCAGTCAGTGTGAGACTCCGCCTCCAACGCATTGAGTTTCCGCGATGCCGCAGGATTCACTAGGGGCGGGGCCAAAATGGCCGACGCCCTTCAAGTATTTTGCTCAAAACTTTGGTGACAAGGAAACCCACGCCCACCCCCCGATCGCCATCTTTGTCTGATCACGCTCTTCAACGCACAAGCTCAAAGAGAGTCAAGACAAGGTTGCTCTGAGCGCGCTCAAAGACGAGTCAAAAAGGAATCTTGCTACTGCTCGAGCGCCATGTGATCGTGACACGCGGGCAGAGTTTGTGCGGCGGGAAAGAGTTCATCATCACAACCGCGTATGTCTGCTAAAAATCAAAAATGGAAAATTTAAATTGAAACAATTTCTGTCTCTCTCTCACACACGCGCACACACACAGACCTGAGAAAATGGCCGCCCGGCAAACACTCAGATTTTAGCGGTAGGTGGGTTGAAGACTGTGGCCACTGCCGCCATGTCTGGTGTCCTGAGGCTGGCCCACTGCTGACCTGTCAATCATCTCAATGTTGGGCTCCTGATACCTGCCCATCACAAAGTCTCCTCCCCCCAAAAAGTCCACATTGGATAGCAACTTGGACTGCCCGGGAAGACCTTCTTTGCCCAAACGGTACTTGGCACCCAGAATGCGGCCTGCCTGAAAGCCGGCTGGGACGTCATGTGGCCCGCATCCGGTGTTGTCACTGGTGCCTGAGGCTCCGCCCCACGACATCAGCTCATAGTGACTGTTGGCGTAAGGCGTGGGAGCACCAGGACAGCTGACAGGGGACGGCGGCCTGGGTCCGTTTGCTCGGACCTGCTTACAGGGGTAGCCGAGGGTCCGGGTGGGGAAGGTGCTCTCTAAGGGGGGGTCCATGCGGGGGTTCTTGCAGGGATGGACTCCCTCAGGGGGCAGCTGCATGTGATGTTGGTTCCAGGCTCGTTGCTGGTGGACGTGGACTGCATCCGTGGAGAAGGCGGTGACATTGTTGGCGGCAGAGAGGCTAAGCTGTGATTGGACAGTGGCACTAGGCGGCAGGGCTGTAGTCATGTCCTGGGGCAACGCCATGAGGCAGCCGGATCCAGAAACCAGACCCACCTGGGGGTTGGCTACCCTGGAACTGGCATTGATGAGCAGGTTTCGGCTGATGGGGCTGGGGTTGGCAATCTGCCCTTCGCAGACAGACGTAGTGCCGGCGCCGGCTCGAGCCTGACAGAGTTGGTTGATTTGGTGCACAATGCTGCTCAGGTCGCCTGCCCGGTTCTGCTGCAGGGTGGCGGCCATCGACAGAGGGATGGTTGAGGTAGATACGGTTACATTCGGGGGTGCATCCGAGTCGGGGAGCTTGCGGGGCCCATAAGAGCCCGGAGGCGGCTGCTGGAGACTGCTAGGTATGGTCCCCGAGGTCTGGGGGAGGGGCTGCGGGCCAACAAGCCTCTGGCTGTGCTGCATGCCAGGAGGCGGACCTGAGTCGGGCATGAGGCAAAGGTCCGGGGCAGCGGCGGAGAGTAACGTGTGAGACGTTGGCAGCGTCTGATGCTTCAACGGCTGCACATGAGCAAGACGAGGCGGAACCCCACCGGCGGCAGCGCAGGAGCCTTGATGCTGCTGAAGCTGGTTGGGGGTGGGTCTCTGGTGAAGCGGCAGCCCATGTGACGGGGCCACGTCACGCTGCTGTAAAGTGACAGTGCGTGCCAGCCCGTGCGGGGCCTGAGGATGAAAAGTCTCTTTGAGGGCGCGGCTCGGCTGCACCGGCGCCTGCAGGTGCGCTGCAGGTTGGGGAATGTTCACAGTGCTTTGAGCCGCGTAGGGCCCGCCGTGAGGATTCATTGCAGCTCTGTGGAGGTTGCGTCCGCGGCTACAGACCAACTCTTTGGCGGGTGTGCGGATGACAGCCAACAGGCCCCCTCGTGCACGAACCTGGGACGGATGGAAATATTGGCGCTGATGGGACGAGGACGTGTCGAGCCCGTTGACGGTGCGGCGGACGTGCTTCCTCTGTGGAACTTTGACACTGTTGGGAAAGATCTGGATCGTCAGAGGACTGTTGGCAACTTTCTTAGCAAAGGCGTCCAATTCTGCGGGTGTCGGGCAGCCGGCGGATCTGGTCGAGTGCGTGCGTCCCCCTGCAACACGGGTCAGAACGCACACGTTTGGACCAGAGCCAGTACAAATTGCTGACAGAGAGGCCACTTACATTTCGGAAGCCCAGCGTTCATCTGCGTGCGGAGGAGAAGCTGGAAGGCGGGATCCAGCAGGCCAGCATATCACCGTCACCAGAGCAGCATCAAACGTCGGCTCCTCGCCTGAAGACAAACGAGATGCGCTACGTCAACAACGCTCTTCCCTTCCTTTGGCAGTCAGTGTAGGGGCTCTCTTCCTTAGCATTAGCTTAGCATTGACGTACGGGTCAGGTGACGCTGCAAAGGTAGATTGCTATGCATGCTGGTTTCGCTTAGCTTTGTCAGCAAGCCGGGTCACGTGGTCAAATCATCATCATCATCATGGCTTCTGTCATACTTTCCCTCACATTGCTGACGGCTGTAGAAATAATTTTCTTTTATAGTTCTAAAAGTACGAAAAACAAGTATTGTCGTTGTTTAGGGTCTGTGCTTAAAAAAAGCAAACATCCGCGTCGAGCGTCGCAATAAACAAGAACAAGCAGCGTCTTTGTGCGGATAGTCACCAGGCTAAAGCTAGGCTAACGCTAGCCCCTAGCTAATTAGTGTGACAACCCAGAAAGCTACTCGCGGCTAGAACAACAATGACTTACTCTCCTTGGCACTAAGAAGGCGGCAGCTTCATCTTGCGGCGATGTAACGCTGACAAGACGGCATTCGATCACCGAGCTAGCGTCCCGGAGAGCTGCTGTCTGGCGACGGCAGCGGCTGTCGCCGCGCATGCGCACAAAGAGGCCCCACCTTTGTTGACAGTCGTCCGCGGAGAATCCCTGACCAAAAATGGACGGCCGAGATTTGACAAGGGTGTCCAACGTGCGGCCCTGGGGCCATTTTTTCGCACCTTATAGTAGCAATCCAATTTAAAAAAATCATTTTTAGTCTAGAACGAGCGTCGTCACGGTGAGGAGGACACGCGTGATCACGTGACCATGACTGCGCCGTTAGGGTGGATCATTTGCCATATGAAAAATATCAACACCAAGGGTGGTATCAGTATTGGACCGATACCAGGTTTGTGTTAACGTTGTTAATTATTATTACTGTTAAAATTGTTTGTGTTAATATTGTTACATTGTTTATATACTCAGGGAATAAGTCATTTTTATATGTAATAATAAATCATATTTTGCTGAAATAATGGTATACAATAAGATATTTTAAACATGATTATATTGCTATTATAAAGGGTGGGCCAAAAGTAGGGTTACCTTAGACATTTTACATTTATTAAACATTTAGACTCTATTTACATTTTTTTACATACATTATATTAACATATTAGACATTTTATATTGAATATTTTATCTCTCAAGTGCTCAAATAAATGTAAATAAATGTGTAGGTCTAATAAAAGTGTTAACTGCATTCCTACTTTTGGCCCACACTGTATGTATGTTATGTTGTTGTATGTATATTATTTATTTATTTATTTATATAAATTGTTCACAAATAAGTGTTTTGATTAAAAAAAAGAAAGTTTTGTTTGCCTAAAATTATGAGCAACATATACCATCCATCCATCCATTTTCTTCCACTTATCCAAGGCCGGGTCGCCCCGAAATATATAAACTCCTCCACTTGAGGCAGGACCTCATCCCCGACCTGGAGATGGCACTCCACCCTTTTCCGGGCGAGAACCATGAACTCCGATTTGGGGGTGCAGATTCTCATCCCAGCCGCTTCACACTCAGCTGCGAACCGATCCAGTGAGAGTTGAAGGTCACTGCTCGATTAAACCAACAGGACCACATCATCTGCAAAAAACAGAAACCGAATCCTGCGGCCACCAAACCGGAACCCCTCAACGCCCTGGCTGCGCCTAGAAATTCTGTCCATGAAAGTAGTGAACAGAATCGGTGACAAAGGGCAGCCCTGACGGAGTCCAACCCTCACTGGAAACGGGTCCGACTTATTGCCGGCAATGCGAACCAAACTCTGACACCGGTCATACAGGAAACGAACCGCCTGGATTAGGTGGTCCAATACCCCGTATTCCCGGAGCACTCCCCACCGTACCCCCCGAGGAACACGGTCGAATGCCTTCTCCAGGTCCACAAAACACATGTAGACTGGATGGGCAAACTCCCATGCACCCTCAAGGACCCTGCCGAGAGTATAGAGCTGGTCCACAGTTCCACGACCAGGACGAAAACCACACTGCTCCTCCTGAATCCGAGATTCGACTATCCGGCAGATCCTTCTCTCCAGAACCCCTGAATAGACCTTACCGAAAAGGCTAAGGAGTGTGATCCCACGATAGTTCCAACACACCCTACGGTCTCCCTTCTTGAAAAGCGAGACCACCAGTGCCAGTCCAGGGGCACCGACCCTGATGTCCACACGATGCTGCACAGTCGTGTCAACCAAGACATGCCCACAGCATCCAGGGCCTTAAAGAAGGCCACCTCGGTAACCTCAGCCCCAGAGATAGGAGAACCCGCCTCAGAGTCCCCGGGCACTGCTTCAATGTTGGAAGACGTGTCGGCGGGATTGAGGAGGTCTTCAAAGTATTCCCTCCACCGGTCCACAACATCTCGAGTCGAGGTCAGCAGCACACCGTCCCCACCATACATGGTGTTGACTGGGCACTGCTTCCTGAGATGGTGGTCCAGAATCTCTTTGAAGCCATCCGGAAGTTGTTTTCCATGGCCTCTCCGAACTCCTCCCAAGTCCGAGTTTTTCCCTCAGCGACTGCCAGAGCCACAGACCGCTTGGCCTGCCGGTACCGGTAAGCTGCCTCCAGAGTCCCATGGGCCAAAACGGCCCGATAGGACTCTTTCTTCAGCTTGACGTCATCCCTCACCGCTGGCGCCCACCAACGGGTTCTGGGATTACCGCCACGACAGGCACCGACCACCTTACGGCCACAGCTCCGATCAGCCGCATCGACAACGGAGGCACGATACATCGGCCACTCGGACTCGATGTCCACTGCCTGCCTCGAAACACGGTCAAAGCTCTCCCGGAGGTGGGCTTCCCTGCTTAGGCTGCTGCCCCCGCGACATCGGGTAAGCGGAAGAAAACGCTGTAGTTTGACTGTAGTCTTGCAGCTTCCAACAATCGCAGAGCACTTTTTCATCAGGATCGTTAGACAACATACAAGATGGCGTGATTGGGACCCATTTTCAAATTTAATGTTTGCAAAAACAAACCTCAATGCTTTCAGTCGTGCATATAAAAAGAAGACAAAAACACATCCACAATATTAACAGTCCTCAGTAGTTTGTGACAAATAAAAATACATTGCATCTAAAGAAGCTGGGGGGGGTTCCTTCCCACAAACGACCACGTCGGCGAATAAAACCAACAAAAAAAAGAGACTAAAGAGAGGCGTTTGCGTAGCGGACTTCATAAGAGGGATGGTTGTTGCGGTCACCAAAACAAACATGGCGTCACGTGCAAAAGCACCATGTGAACGCAAACATGGGATACAAAGTGAAGAAGAAAGATTGTGGAAACTTCAAGCACCTGTGTCACGTCCCCAAATGACCGAGGACCGCCCCCCCCCAACTCCCCCGGCTCCTCCCATAATCCCAGAAGACAAGAGAGCATGCAGCTGTTCTGCCTGCGGATCCAGTAAGGCACCAGAGTTCTTCAAGTGGACCGCACCTCAGGCCGAAGTCTTCGCCATCTTCTGTAGCAGCGGAATCTGGAATTCGATCGCAGACCGGCGTGAGCGTCCCCCTCAGGATCCCTCAAAAACAACTTCCTACCTTTGACAAGTCCACGCCAGTCAGGGCGTTGACAGACACGGGAAGTTCGGCCAAGAGGCGGGTGACCTCGCCCGTCACTCGTCCGCCCTCGCCGCTGAGGATCACGATCTCGTTGGTCTTGGCCAAGGGTGCCGCCACCTTGGAGGCAATCTGTAGGCCATTGTGGTTACACTTCCTGTCTTTAACCCAAGCCCTGAATCTGGAGGTGTGGTCAAAGAAGAGGGCGTTACCTTTGGCAGGGCCTCGAGGACCAGGGCAGTCTTGGCGGCCTCGCCGTACTGCTGGTAGGCCTCGGCTTTTAGCCTCATCTTCTCGGCCTCGGCCTTGCCCACGGCTTCAATGGAGGTCGCCTCGGCCTCGCCGATCCTCTTGATCTTTTCCGCTTCGGCCTGCGCGATGAGCACTCGCTTCTTCCTGAGGAAAAAGCGTCAAAGCGTTCGTAAAAAGGAGGCGGCGAGGTCGGCGGAAAAGCGGCGGTCTTTTTCCGGGCTCACTTGTGTCCTAAGGCCAGCTGCTGCATCTTGAAGGCCTCGGCCTCGGCGGGCCGCTTGATGGTGGCGATGAGCTCCTTGTCGGTGCGCTCGATCTCCTTCTCCTCAATGGTGATCTGCTTCTTCCTCTGTACCACCTCAATCTGGATCTCCTCCAGACGGATCTTCTGCTGTTCCTTGGCCGCCTGCAGCTCGTAGGCCAGCTGGGCCTCAGCTTTCTGGAAATATCCGAACACACACACACTTCTTTTCCAAGGGCTTTCCAAATGCTAGCATACAATCTGTAACACAGGCACATGGGGGCCACCTTGGTGTTCACTTCCTGGTTGAACGAGGCTTTCTGCAGCTCCAGTTCCCGCTTGGAGTCGGCCATTTTGGTGTCGGCCTGGAATTTGACGTCCATCATCTCCTTCTTGCATTCGGCTTCCTGAGAGGCCGGGATGTGCCATTCAGTCGCTTGAGCCGTAATTTATCAATCATCTCCACGGCCGCAGCCTCCCTACCCGTATCCCGGCGTCCCGCTCCGCCTCCGCCACGCCGATGTCCGCGTCCCGCTGGACGGCGGCCGTCTGAGTCTTTCCCAGCGAGCTCAGGTAGTCCAGTTTGTCGTAGACGTCCTGCGAGCCACACAATGAGCTCCTCGCTCAGGGGGAGGAACGCCGAACGACTCGCTCTCCTACCTTGATGGTGAAGCTGAGGATCTCGATGCCCATCCGACCCACGTCGGGCGCCGCCACCTCCCGCACCAGCTTGGCGAACTGGTCTCGGTCCTGGTAGATCTGCTCCACCGTCAGCGTTCCTGCACGAGCAGAGCGCGCACATCAATGAAGCGAGATAGCTTGCGCTTTTAAACCTCTAATGACCGGCGTCGGGACCTAAAATGGAGCGCAGGTGTCCTTCCAAGGTCTGCAGAACCACAGCTTTGATCTCCATCACCGACTTGCCCAGGAACTGCTCGCACGCCAGCGCCAGCAGGTCCTGCTCGGTCATGACCTTCACCTGGAGCACGTCACACACAAAAAGCACTGTGATCACGTGACAAAGGCTCGACACGTTTTCTCCTCGACAGGCTACCTGAGCCACGCCCGTCACGGTGATGGCCACGCCCTCTGCCGTCTCCACGTCCTCGCAGCGAGGCTGCAGGGTCATAATCTCCAGAGTGATCCTGCGGAGCACACGTGGAAACCCGTCAGCACGGCACAGAACGCGATCAGCAGCCGATCAGACGTCACCTTTGGGTGTCCGACAGGAGCCACCAAGCCCAAGACCACCCCCCCACCACATAGGACTTGTCATCGGATCCACAACAGCCGCCTGAGGGGAAGAATAACACAACAAGTCATGCTTGTTGTTAGTATCTCCTGTTTGCGCTCATAAACACATTATGATGGGACTTGTCAAAGCAGCTCATTTGCATGGAGACTCTTTTAAAAAAAAGCAACTAGTGACAAATCTAGTGTAGAGATTTCTGGACCCTAAAACACAGAGGCTGTCAAAAAGCTGTTTCCGTGGTTTAGAGCAGGGGTTCTCAACTGGTTTCAATTTGGGACCCACAACTCCATTGGTCATTAAGTCGCGACCCACCTTCATTGAGGTCATTTGTATTTTTTACACTTTATTCAAGTCATTTTTACTTTTTTTTGGACCAGTCCGGGGTGTACCCCGGCTCTCGCTCAAAGTCTGCTGGGATAGGCTCCAGCATACCCGTGACCCTAGAGTGGATAAGCGGTATAGAAAATGAATGAATGAATTTTTCATAAAAAAATTTTTTAGACTTCTTTTAATTATTTTTACTTTTTTATTATTCATTTTTATTTGTATTCATTTTTTTTTTAACCCTTTTAAGTCATTTTTACTTTTTTTTTTTACTTTTAAGTCATTTTTACTTTTTTTGAACTTTCATTTAAGTCATTTTTAAATGAATAGTTTTTTAAAAATCATTTTTATATGTATTAATTGTGTATGTTTTTTTACATGTTAAAGTAATTTTGAATTTTATTATTATTATTTTTTGTTTTATTTAATTAATTTTTATTTTTGTAAAACCTTTAAGTCATTCATTCATTTTCTGTACCACTTATCCTCATTAGGGTCACGGGGATGCTGGAGCCTATCCCAGCTGGCTTTGGGCGAGAGGCGGGGTACACCCTGGACTGGTCGCCAGTCAATCGCAGGGCACATATAGACAAACAAACATTCACACTCACATTCACACTCTAATGGACAATTTGTGGCCAATGTGCTAACCACTCAGCCACCGTGCGGCCCCTTTAAGTCATATTAAAATGATTTTTTAGACTTTGTATTGTAAACAATTTAATTTGTTTATTATTCATTTTTAAAAAATTTATTTAGATTTTTAAAATAATTGTAAGTCATTTTTACTTTTTTGTACTTTTAGCGTTTTAAAGTTATTGTTTAGAGTTTTACTTTAATCATTTTTTTATTATTCATTTTTATTTGTATTATTTTGTATGTTTTTTTTACACTTATGTCATTTTCATCTGTATTATTTCTTTTTTAACTTATTGAATTCCTTATTTTACTTTTTTTTTAACTTTTGTTAAAATTATTTTTTTTACACTTTTTATTTCAATCATTTTTACCTTTTTATTATTCATTTCTATTTGTATTAATTGTGTTTTTTTACACTTTTAAGTCATTTTTTACTTTGTTTTCAAGTTTTTTTTTAAATGTCTTTGTAAGTATATTTTCACACTTTTAATAATTTTTTGTGCTATACATTTAATGTATTGATAATTGAATATATAAGTCCAACCTAGCATTGTATTTGTTTTTTAAAATCACTAGTGTCATCAAACATTAGGACACATAATTACATGGCAAAGTTCATTTTAGAGGAATTTATTACGACATTTTGTGAAGAAAATTAAAAATAACGAAACCGCATGCATCCAAATAATGCATAAATCAAACTAATACATCAACATTGAGAAGAAAAGTTCCCGCCTGGCCTGGCAGTGTTTTATCATTATAGAACAACACGTAGACTGGTCACATGACACGCTTGCATACACAGCGGCACCTCGGTTAACACCCGCCCCAGTTAGCGCGTTTTTTCGGTTAACGTCCAAAATTTGGGGGGTAAAATTTTGCCTTTTGCTTGCCTTTGCCGGCTTGTTTACCCCGCCATCTTGGCCATCTTCTCGTGATAAATCGGCCCTTGAGTCGAAGGATTAAGGACGCTAACCAAGGCAGTCTTGCTATTGGCCATTTGGTGGTTTGCCTTCAACCTGGAGTTGACAACGCGAAGTGCATCTCGTCGTATATTGCGCATGTATTTTTGATTACGCGGTATTACTGCATCTGGTTTATGGCATTTGTGGCGTTTGGCCCCTGCGGGCCGCCGTAACACCCTCGGCTCTACCTGGTCAAGTCATCTGTGAAGGAAGAGCATCTTGTTTGTTGTGGGAGGGGCGAACATGTCCACATCCGTTCCGAAGTCACCTCACACGGTTAGCAAAAACCACAACAACGCTAGCATCGAGCCGCGTAAAGTAGCTGGCTAGCCGCTTGGCTGGGATGAAAATGGCGGCTTTCACCTACCAGACACCACCAACGCTTCGTTTGGACCGACCGTCAAACAGCTGCCCATCTCCACCGCGTCGAACGGAAAGACGAGTCCGATAAAGACAACACTGTCAAGGCGACGATCAGCGCCGTTACCCCGGAGAGAGTTTTCCCCAAGCACGACCACGCCCATTCGATGACGTCACCCGACGGATTTCGCTCGTGGCAGCAACACACGAGGTCGACGCGAGGAATTCGGAAAAAAACGAACGAACGAATGAAAAGAAAACCGAAATGAGCTGAAATCGACTTAATTATCCGTCGAATAAAAGAAGTGTTTGTCCGGTGACAAACAAGACCATTGTCAGGTGTGATGTAGCCGCCGGCCGCGTGGTGGCACCACTGCGGGAACCGACAGGCGAAGTCTTTCCGGAGGAGATCGGAAGTGACTGTGGGCTTCAAAGCGGGAGTACGTTGGCTCGATTTCCAGCCTCTAAAGGTGTCGTTCTTTTTTTAAACCTCCACTCACTCGGGACCTTTGACCCGGTCTACCTTTGGGCGGTACCGGGCGCTTGTGTTCTCTCCTGGGCGGACCGAGCGCGGTGATGGCGGCCGCGGGTTCCGCGCCTCATGCCGGCGATGTGGAAGAAGACGCGTCTCAGCTGCTCTTCCCTAAAGGTCTCCTCAACGCTCCTCCCTCTACCTAACATTCTCCTCAACGCTCTTCACTATTCCTAAAATTCTTCTCAACGTCCTTCTCATTCCTCTTTTCTCAAATTAAACTAAGCGCTCCTCCTCACTATTCCTCCTTCTTAAGTCTCAACGCTCCTCACTGTTCCTCCTTCCTAAAAGACTCACCGCTCCTCACTATTCCCCTTTCCTAAAAGTCTCACCGCTCCTCACTATTCCCCTTTCCTAAAAGTCTCACCGCTCCTCACTATTCCTCTTTCCTAAAAGTCTCACCGCTCCTCACTATTCCTCCTTCCTAAAAGTCTCCTCCACTCCTCACTATTCCTCTTTCCTAAAAGTCTCACCGCTCCTCACTATTCCCCTTTCCTAAAAGTCTCACCGCTCCTCACTATTCCTCTTTCCTAAAAGTCTCACCGCTCCTCACTATTCCTCCTTCCTAAAAGTCTCCTCCACTCCTCACTATTCCTCTTTCCTAAAAGTCTCACCGCTCCTCACTATTCCCCTTTCCTAAAAGTCTCACCGCTCCTCACTATTCCTCTTTCCTAAAAGTCTCACCGCTCCTCACTATTCCTCTTTCCTAAAAGTCTCACCGCTCCTCACTATTCCTCTTTCCTAAAAGTCTCACCGCTCCTCACTATTCCTCTTTCCTAAAAGTCTCACCGCTCCTCACTATTCCTCTTTCCTAAAAGTCTCACCGCTCCTCACTATTCCTCTTTCCTAAAAGTCTCACCGCTCCTCACTATTCCTCTTTCCTAAAAGTCTCACCGCTCCTCACTATTCCTCTTTCCTAAAAGTCTCACCGCTCCTCACTATTCCTCTTTCCTAAAAGTCTCACCGCTCCTCACTATTCCTCTTTCCTAAAAGTCTCACCGCTCCGCTCTGTTTTGGTCCGCCTTCTCGTCATTCCACTTTCCCAGAGATCCACTCAACGCTCCTACTCATTCCCAAAGATCTCCTCAGATCTCCCTTTCTTAATGGCCTTTTATTAAAGGTCTCAACTATCATCCTGTCTTTATTCTGCTTTCCTAGGACCCAGGAGCGCTCCTTTTGCCGTTATTCCGCTTTCATTTCCATCCATCTTCTTTTTAGTGGTGTCCCCTTTATTCTTCTAGTCCTACTGATCTCCTCAATGCTCCTTTAGTCTTATTTCTCTTTGCTAAAGGTCTCCTCAATGGTCAGTGTCTTTATTCCTCTTCTTCAGAGGTCTCAACACTCCTTAAGGTTATTCATCCAGGGCATGCTGATATTAACTTTCCAGAACATTCCAAATCGCACTTTTTGTGGACGTAGTAGATGGGCTTCCTGTGTCATTGTCAGAGTTTGAGAATTCGGAGACGCTGCTCAATTCGGAGGTGCACATGCTGCTGGAGCATCGCAAGCAGCAGAACGAGAGCGTCGAGGACGAGCAGGAGCTGTCCGAGGTCTTCATGAAGACCCTCAACTACACGGTCCGCTTCAGCCGCTTCAAGAACCGAGAGACCATCACGGCCGTGCGCAGGTCGGTGCAAGACTAAAAACATAAACATGTCGACCTTTTTAAGAACTCGCAAGTGACGTGTCCAACCCAACCCACCAGCCTCCTCCTGCAGAAGAAGCTGCACAAATTTGAGCTGGCTAGCCTGGCCAATCTGTGTCCCGAGGCGGCAGAGGAAGCCAAGGCCCTCATCCCCAGGTGAGTCCTGAGCGCTCCTACCCCTTTAAAGGACACGTGACCAAGCGTTTCCATTGTTTTGGGTTTTTTAATGCAGTTTGGAGGGGCGCTTTGAGGACGAGGAACTACAGCAAATTCTGGACGACATTCAGACCAAGAGAAGCTTCCAGTACTGAGAATGTGGACCAGGACGGCCACGTAAAGTGACCTGCGGCTAATTATTGTAGTAGAACATTTTCATTTAGTGCACAGGGTTCTGGTACCAATGACAATAAAGCACATTGCTTCTTTTTTGTATAAAAAGTTGTGACGAATTAAATGCACAGACACGTACGAGTGCACCCCGAATGGTCCAAATGGATCGTTGCCACCCCTCACTCATTGATATATTGGCTATGTAGCGGAAGTGGGCGGGACTAACTCGAGCCACCGCTAGGGAGCCAAGATGGCGATGGTCTATGTAACGGTCACCATCATGGCTACCCTGCCAAAAATGGATTCCTCAGGAACAAAGTCCGCATAGTGTGCTTACCGACACAGCCTGTGACCTTCATGAAGGAAACAGGAAGTGTGAGAGTTCCACGATGTGTCAGCTTTATTTCTTTTTGACTAAAACTGAAAGGGTTTAAATAAACCCCCCCCTCCCTCCCTCCAGAGTTCACCAAGCCGAGTCAGTCCACAGAGGTCGTGACCCGAAGTCAGAGAGTCCACTCTGACAGCCGACCGGCTGACAAGAGGGGGAGGCGGTGTCGATGGGTGTGGTCAGCAGATGGGAGGCGTGGTCTCACAGGTAGCCCTCCTTCCTGAACTGCTCCTGCAGGACGTCTCTGTACTCGTCGAAGCCGCCGTCCATGCGCCAGACTTTGCCGCTTTCGCAAACCCACAACTCCTTGCACACCATCCGGATCAGACGCTCGTCGTGTGACACCAGAATGACTCCGCCCTTTAAAAACACAAAAACAGGAGAAGTGTGAGGGCGTTCTCGGTACGGCACACAAGGCTCCTCCAAGTTTGTGCTCACTCTGAACTTGTTGAGGGCTGTGGCCAAAGCCTCGATGGTCTCCATGTCCAGATGGTTGGTGGGCTCGTCCAAGATGTAGAAGTTGGGACTGGAAAGACAGAGCAGGTCAAAGGTTGTTGGTGACTAGTAGGTGCTTCCACCGCCGATCTGCCGGCTACCATGACATGGTCATCTGGGCGAAGGCCACCCGACTCTTCTGCCCTCCCGACAGACTGGCGACGGGCCTGGTGGCGAGCTCCCCCGTGATGCCGTAGCCTCCTAGCTGGTGTCGGTACTCCTCCTCGGTCCGACCTGTGACCCACCCAAAAAGCGCCAATCAGGAAGTGTCAGCAAGCTGGGGAGGGGATAGTGAGGGGGGGGGGGGATCGCCATGGTTACCGGGGAACTTGTTGAGGAGCAACTCCACGGAGCAGACGTTCAAGTCCAGCTGGTCCACGTGGTGCTGACTGAAGTATCCGATCTTCAAGTTCCTGACAGAGAGATGCTTTTTTTTTTTTTTTTTAAACCGTACGTTTTAATTTTTGAAAAATGCATCTACAGTAATCCCCCGTTCATCGTAGTGAATTGGTTCCAGGCCCGACGTGGCAGGCGACTTTGTAAAACGAAATATTTTCAAAGTTAGCATAGAAAACCTGTTTACAAGCTTCTAAAACAGTTTAAAACATTATTGTAGCACAAAATAACACCCCTATAGTCACCTCTACACTCCTATTACCCAACACAGTAGACATAATGTATCAAATAAGACTGATGTTTGTAAGGGGATTTAATTGGAGGGCGGACAGGAAGTGACGTCTGTGGTTCAGAGTTGAGTTTTAGCTAACAGTAGCCCGTGTTAGGGGTTATTGTACCTGAGATCCTTCAAATCTGCAATCTGTTCTTCTGGCGATCAAGTCTGGTGCTTGTGCGTCTCACCCAACATTACAGTAACAATACTGACACCTAGTGAGCAGCGTAGAATACTACACATCAGCACAGTGTCTTTGAATGCCATATACTGTATTTGTATTTTTACTTCATTCAGGCAAAAAAACAAATTTGATTAATTAAGCATTTTCAACTAATAATTGATCATATTCTACCACAAAATACATGATTTCATTATTAAAAAAAAAACTGTGATAGAGTGTAGCTGTAACATTTGAAGGATTCTCTTTTCATTATGCCTGCGGTGTCCAAAGTGCAGCCTGGGGGCCATTTTTTGACTTAAAAACAATTTATATATTCAATTTAATTAAAAAATAAATGCCTAAAACAGCAAAAAAAAAAGGAAAAGGGTTTCTTTATTAGCCTTCTGCACAAAAGTAAGAGAAATAAAATATTTTTTGTAAATACAGCAAAACAATTTCAAATTATTTTTTTAAATTTGTAAATATGAGAACCATGCAAAACCAAAAAAGTTGCAGGTTTCTGAAAATTTGGTAGGAAAAAAGTTATAATAAAGTTATGGAAATGCAAATTAATTTATAACTCTTTTTGAAACGCGTTTTTCTGTTTTTTGTCATTGTTGTCGCTCAGTGTCAAATAAAGCTACCGTTGAAATTATAACTTAAATCATTTCTTTGTTATTGGCAAACTTACACAATCAGCTGGGGTTCTTATACTTTTTCCCTCACTGTATATATGTGTGTGTGTGTGTATATATATATATATATACACAGCCTGTGACACACACACGCATATATATATATATATGTATATGTATATGTATACACACACACACACAGTGGTGTGAAAAAGTATTTGCCCCCTTCCTGACTTTTTATTCTTTGGCATGTTTGTCACACTTTTGTTTCTGATCATGAGGAAATGTTTCTGATCATCAAACACATTTGAATATTAGTCAAAGATAACACAAGTAAACACAAAATGCAGTTTTTAAATGAATGTTTTTATTTAGGGAGAAAAAAATCCTGTGTGAAAAGTAATTGCCCCTACACCTAATAACGGGTCGGGCACCCTTAGCAGCAAGAACTGCAATCAAACGTTTGCCATAACTTGCAACAAGTCTTTTACACGCTCTGGAGGAATCTTTGCAGAATTGTTGTCATTCAGCTTTATTTGAGGCTTTTCTAGCATGAAGCGCCTTCTTAAGGTCATGCCACAGCATCTCCATGGGATTCAGGTCAG
>QODF01000235.1:203844-283746 GCA_024372805.1 Oostethus manadensis
GCGTCTTGGAACTCTCCATGCAGGCCGTTTTTGCCCAGTCTCTTTCTTATGGTGGAGTCGTGAACACTGACCTTAATTGAGGTAAGTGAGGCCTGCAGTTCTTTAGAAGTTGCCCTCTTTTGTGACCTCTGAGATGAGTTGTCTCTGCGTTCTTGGGGTAATTTTGGGCGGCCGGACACTCCTGGGAAGGTTCACCACTGTTCCGTGTTTTTGCCATTTGTGGATAATGGCTCTCACTGTGGTTTGCTGGAGTCCCAAAGCTTTAGAAATGGCTTTATAACCTTTGCCAGACTGATAGATCTCAATTACTTTTGTTCTCATTTGTTCCTGAATGTCTTTGGATCTTGGCATGTCTAGCTTTTGAGGGCCTTTTGGTCTACTTCTCTGTGTCAGGTAGCTCCTGTTTAAGTGATTTCAGGCGTGGCAGCAATCAGGTCTGGGGGTGGCTACAGAAATTGAACTAAGGTGTGATAAACCACAGTTAAGTTATTTTTTAACAAGGGGGGCAATCACTTTTTCACACAGGGCCATGTAGATTTAGAGTTTTTTTCCTCCCTTAATGTAAACTTAATTTAAAAACTGCCTTTTGTGTTCAAATATGTTATTGTTGACTAATAGTTAACTATTTTTTATGAGCAGAAACATTTAAGTGTGACAAACATGTCAGGAAGTCAGGAAGGGGGCAAATAGTTTTTCACACCACTGTATATACACATACATATACATATATATGTGTGTGTATATATATATACACATACATATATATGTACATACATACATACATATATACACATACATATATATGTGTGTGTGTATACATACTTACATATACATATATATGTGTGTGTATAGCAGGATATCAACTGTAATGCACCCCGAGGAGAGAAAAGGTGCAATGCTGTACATGTCCATACGAGGGCAGCAATGAGTCCCCTTGGTCTTACCTGTGAGCTTGCCGGATTCCGTTGACGGGCGTCAGTTCGCCCATCAGCAGTTTGAGGATGGTACTCTTCCCGGCACCGTTTTGGCCAACCTGCCGGGAAGAACACGATGAGGCGTCAACGCACTCGGCGACCCCACGAGATCAAACTGTCGGCTGACGTACGATGCAAATCCGCGACTCGAGGTCCGCAGACAGATTGAGCCCGGAGAAGAGTCGCTGGTCGGGCGTGTAGTAGAACTCCACCTCGTCCAACTGCAGGATGGGGGGGGACAGCTTCTCAAAGTTGTCTGGGAACCTGTCGCACAAAACCCACAACGTGTCGGCGGGCCGGGTAGCAGGACGCGCAGGAGAACCACGAGGTCGTTTCCATTACCTCAAAGTCACCTCGGCATCTTTGTCAATGGGTTTCAGTTCCGGCCTGCAAAGGAGCACAAAAGCCCCCACTCGTCAACTCCGACCTCCAAGTATGTCTTATGGATGGGGACGCGTGAGGACTTACAGTCTTTCCAGCAGCTTCAGTTTGCTCTGGACCTGAGCTGCTCTGTTTGCGTTGTAGCGAAACCTGTCAATAAACACCTGAAAAGGCGCACAATCACTCCCAGAACCGCACCAACACCCGGCCTGGCGCGCCGTGCCTGTACCTGTATGTGTTGCCGGTACTGCAGCTGGGCCTCGTACTCCCTCTGTTGGTTTTTCAGTCGGTCTTCTTTGGTCTTCACAAAGTTCTCGTAGTCGCCACGGTAACAGTCCAGCCTCTGGGAGTGCAGGTGGACGATGTCGGTGACCACGGCGTTCAGGAAGTTTCGGTCGTGGGACACGACCAAGATGGTGGACTGCCACGTCTGCGGGGGAGGGGAGGCAGTTTTTATAGGCGCTAGCTCAATGCTAACCGGCGCCACTGATCTCAGTGAGGATTGCTGAGGTTAAAAGTGAGACGGACCTGCAAGTAGTTCTCCAGCCAAAGAATGGCCCTGACATCCAACATGTTGGTCGGTTCTGGAAAAAAAACACACTTTTAGTACTTGAGTACTAGTAGTAATCAATACTACAATTGTACTTCTTAAGTCTATCTCAGGGGTGTCCATGTGCTTCATTCTAAAAATATCATTTAACAAGAAAAGTCAAGTAATTGTAAAAAAACTACAGCAAAAATGGAAAATCAGCAGTAATTGTACAAGAATAAAATCTGAAAAATGTGATAATTGGACAAGAATATACTTGTATTATTATCAGGAAAGAATCAAATTGGAATACTTTTGGCACTTTTTTAAAAAAAACAACACATTTTAGTTTGGGGAAAAACATCAAATATAAGAATAAAGTCATTAAAAGTACAAGAATTTTTTTTTTTTCAAGTAAAAATGAAAAAAAATTTTTTTTATAAAAATAGAGTCCAAATATTAAGAGAAAAAGTCGTATTGTAACGCAATTTCACAAGAATAAACTCGCAACACAATGAGGAAAAATAATTTTAGTAGCAATGAGTAGAAATATTCAATATTTTTTTAAGTAATATTATTTTAAAATGAAAACAGTTGTAATTTTTTTGGATTTACTTATTATGTGAATATTGTCAAAATATAATTGGAATAAACTCATAACATTACTGGGAGAAAATTAAGAAGAAAGTTTAAACCTGAAAAAAAAACCCAGCAAAAAGTAAACATTTTAACTTTACAAGAATAAAATCAAAACTAAGAGAAAAAAGTTGCAGTCTAACGGGAAATGTCTAACATGAAAAATGTGAAAAAAAAGTCATGTTAGCATAAAGTTGAAATAATACAACAAATTAAGCTTTTTAAAACAATATTATGAAAAAACAAACTAAAATTAAGTAATTTTTTTGTAATTTTTGGAAAATCATTATGGGAATACAGACAAAATATTACTGGAATACAGTCATAATATTACTAGAAAAAGTCAAAACAGTTTTCAAAAAAATAAATAAAAAAACATAATTTTAACATTGTGCAGTAATTTTACAAGGATGAAATCTAAATGAGAAAAAATCATAATTTTATAAGAATAAATTCAGAATATGCGAAAAAAAAGTGTCATGTATCTAAAATAAAGTTGAAATATTACAAATTAAAAACAGCGTTTTTTTTCAACTGCAATATTATGTAATATAATACCATTTAAAAAAATAACATTTTTAAATTAGTTTGAAGTAAAAGTCAAAATATTATGAAAATAAAGTCCTAATAATACAAAAACAAAATTTGTACTTGAAATTTTTTTTTTATGACAACAGCAGCAAAAATGGGAAAAAACTATAATTTTATGAAAATGAAGTCCAAAGAAAGATATTACGTTCTAAAAACTTCTAATATTACGAGCAAAAATAACGCCAATTTAGTCGTGTACAGTTGAAAAATTAAAGTTTAAAAAAAGTTACAATATTATGGGAATCAAGTTCTAATATTATAAGAATTAGGTTATAATATGAGAAAATTATGGGAATAAGTTATAATATTGGAAGAAGAAAATTCCCAAGAAGAAAGTTTAAAATAATAATAAAAAGAGCAAAAAAGGGGGAAAAGAGCCAAGGCCAAAGTTCATATTAGTTTTCCATCTTTATCTCAAAGCCGAGACGCAGTCTTGTTCCTTAGCATAACTATAACAATTCCTCGTGTGTTGCTTTACAAAACATCCCAGCGGCCATTGCACCCTTCCCCCTTTCCCTACGTGGCCCACGCCGAAAAATAGTGATTTACTTAGCCCTCCTACAGCGCGGTAGCGACTCACCGTCTAGCAGCAGCAGGTCGGGCCTGACGAGAACCAAACAACAACGTTAGATCGTCCAATCCTTGTTTAGCTGCTGTCAATCACCGTACACGCTGACTGACAGCGGGGATGGGGGGGGGGGGTTGTCGGTAAAAACAAAACAAAAAAAGAAACTCACCGAGCAAACAGAGCTCTCGCTAAGGCTAACCTCATCCTCCATCCTCCTGAAAACTCCCTGCGTGCACACACACACACACACACACACAGATGAGCATAAAGCAAACTAAACACGCACTAATGTGAAAGTGTGTGTGCGCATGTGTGTGTGTGCGCTCTCACTTGGTAGGCTGCTGCTGCATTTTGGGAGAAAATCCAAGGCCAGCCAAGATTATGGAGGCTCTGATTGGATGAAACAAGTGTCAGTCAAAAGCCCGGCAGGCGTTTGAGTCATAGAGACACGCGCACGCGTTTACCGGGCCGGGGCTTTGTCGGCTTCGATCTCCTCCAGCTTGACGTAAATCTCCGACAGGCGGCCGCTCTCCATCCCGTCGGCTCTGAGACGACAAACGTGAGAACCCTCAGCACCGCTCGTCCTGTCTAGCTCCCTCCCTCCCTCCCGAACTCACGTTCCGTTGGCGATGCGAGCGTTAAGGCGCCGCTCTTCGCTCAGCAGCTCCTCCCGCTGCGTGTCGCTCTCCAGGACGCTCTGCAGCGCCGCCGTCTCGTCTCCGGCCACTTCCTGCTCAACGTGGAGAATGGAGATGTGCGGCGGGACGCGCAGGTTGCGACTGGCCAGCATCTTCAGCAGCGTGGTTTTGCCCAGCCCGTTTCGACCAATAAGGCCGTACCGCCGGCCGGACGCTAGCGAGAGCTCCGCCCCCTGCAGCAGACACCTGCGGAGGCAAGGACACCATTAGCTTGTAGGCTAATTTGAAATCCTTTCGCTCACGTCACCTCTCTCCGAAGGACACGTCAAAGTTCTCGACGCGGATGTCGTAGCTGCGGTTCTTCCCGGACTGGTCGACTCGCCCGTCTTTTTTACTGCTGGCCTGACTGGCAGACGCCTCCTCCAGGACGCTGGACAGGCGAGACAGACAAGTCAACGTGGCGCAGACGGGGCAGCGAGAGACACACACGTGCAGAAGACAGAGACTGACAGCGGGCCGGACGCCTTCTGGGAGTCCTTCTCGTTCCGCCTCTCGTGTTTGGCCTTCAGCTTGGCCTCGGCCTTCTCCAGCTTCTTGGCGTTCACCGTCTGAGGGACACAAGGGAACGGCGTGAGCCGACAAAGGGCGGCGCGCGGTGGACCGTGGGCGAGCACGTACCGTGTTCTGCGGACGCTTCATCATCCAGATCCCCTGCACGTCTTTGGTGGCCGGCGCTGTGAATGAGCAGAAACGCAAGTGAGCTACACGAAAGCCACGCCCACAACGTGCACATCGGCGAGCGCTCACTCAGGTCCGTGGACATCTGCGACAGCTGCACCGGCGCGTCCAGCAACACCTGATGGTGAGCGGCGGGACAGCGGCCCCTGAACACACACACACGCACGCACGTTTACGTGACACCTTGTCATCATTTTCTTACAGCCACGCCCCCTGCGCCCGTCCTCACAGCTGGAGTGTGTTGAACATCTGCAGACAGATGTCTCTGATGTCGTCCTCATTTTTGCTGTCAGGTGACACCTCCTGCAGGACTCCACCAATGGCGTCAAACACCTCCTCGCCATCCTCGAAGTCGGACCCGCCATTGTCCAACACGCCTGAGAGACACGCACACACCTGAGAGAGTGGCACTTTACATCGCCATCTTGGAAGTGTAAATAATGACAAAACAAGGACATATCTACTCCACCATAGTGATGCTTCTTGACACTTTTTAGGATCAATTGTAAAAAAGCAACCACGGTATACATATTGTTTTTAAAAATAACAGCTTTCACAGTCTTCTCCTCGTTTCATTTCCATCAACAACTACGACAGCCTATTTTGGTTCCGACGAGGCGAGTTGTCGCCGGCATGACAGCGCCATACCCGGTCAACCCCACGAGCCACACTGGGGTGTTAGCTGTTTAGCTGCTAACAGCTAACTTGCTACTTCGGGCCGGTGCTCCTCTAGCCGGGAGGACAGTCTCCGTCCGGTGGACAGTGACTGCAGTTACCCGGCATGCAACGACTCTGAGCCGGTCGCTCACCTGTGATGTAGTCGAACAACTCCGAGTCGATCTCGGGAAACTCGCTCCGCAGTATTTCCACGTAAGTCGCCATTGTGGCAACCAAACTTGCCGACGGAAGTGAATCCGCAGCGGAAATGCTACGGCAACCTCTCTGGGCCAATAGCACGAAGGCGGAAGTGACATCACTCGACATACAGTAATAATTGACATGATATCCAAAAAGGGATTACGACAAGCGTCCATTTGTTTTTCGGCGTATTAGGTTCGCATTTAAAAAAATATTAAAGTCTGGCCTGGGTCTCGTACGAGACCCAGGCCGAAGGTCACATAAGTTCCTTGATTTTATAGCTGTCTCGGGCAATGCCTGATAAGATAGAGTATAAAAATAATAAGATGTCGAGAACAAAGTTGTAAATTTAGATTATAACGTCGTACATTTATGAGAAAAGCTCATAATATTACGAGAGTAAAGTTGTAACGTTACGAGAATAAACATCGTAACTTCATTTAGGCATTGCCTGGGACAGCTATAAAACGGGGGGCCTTATGTGGAGGGGCGGGGTACTAGAGAGTGCGATGATGCTAATCCATGCTAACCTTTTTGCGTCCAACTGCTCCGTTTTGCTGACCCTTTATAAATAAAATCTGATCTTCTAATCTTTATACTTTAATCTTATAATAATACTATTTGTCTCCTAAAAGTACGACTTTTAACCTCGAAATCTTTTTTTTTTTAAGCGCCCTTGTATTACAGCACGTAACAACATACGCAAATGTATTTATTTTGTCACCCACGGCGTGCCGTAAGATGTTTCCAAGATGGTGGCCCAAGTACGCATGCTCAGACTAGGTCGCTCGGACGGCAGATGTAGTGAGTGACACGGGAGTCGTGAGAAGTGTAAGGTAATATAACACATAAGATATATACTGTGTATATATATATATATAAGATATTCCTACACAATAATAAACGAACTAAGTCAGTTGTTGCCTTTGTCAGTGTTTTAAGTGTGTGTACTGTATAGTAGGAATGTGTTGATCTGTCAACGGTGACCTGAACAGAAGTGTTAGGCCTTAATATTATACATATTATTATCAACAACAACACGGACGTGCTATAAAATGCCTCTTGTGGATGACCTTTTGCCTGTTTATTAGCATGTTTTTCCTCTGCAGTGCCGGATGCAGGGGGGCAGGCCACTGGTGGAGGTGGTCCGCCTGGGCCTGCTCTCCTACCAGGAAGCGTTGAAGGTCCAGCAGGGCTACGTCAAGCGGCACCAGGCCGGTCCGGCTCACGCCCTGCTGCTGTGTCAGCACCTGCCGGTCTACACCACAGGCATCCGCCAGAAACCCTACCCGCCCTTCTCGCTGGACCACCTGCGTATGCTGGGAGCCCAAGTCCACAAGTCCGACCGGGGAGGACTCATCACGTTCCACGGCCCAGGACAGCTGGTCTGCTACCCGGTCCTGAACCTGGGCTCCTTCAAGAAGGTCACAGCTGCTGCGCGCTGCTCGACAGACCCTTTGTTGACCCCCTTAGTGACGTCGCCAACGTCGTGTGTGTGTGTGTAGAGTGTCCGCTGGTACGTGTCACGACTGGAGGAGACCGTCATCTCGGCCTGTAGAAGATTCCACGTGGAGGCGTCCACGTCTCCTCACACCGGCGTTTGGGTCGGCGACAACAAGATTTGTGCCATCGGTATGTGGACGCGCCAGCGCCGCTTCTGGAGGTTCCCCGCCTAACTTTCCCTTTTCTTAGGCATCCGGTGCTCCCGCTACGTCACGTCGCACGGCTTGGCTCTCAACTGCAACACCGAGCTGTCGTGGTTCCGCCACATCGTGCCGTGCGGCCTGGAGGGCAAGGGCGTGACCTCGCTCAGCGCCGAGCTGCGCAGAGACGTCAGCGTGGACGCCGCCGTCCCGCACCTGCTGGACGCTTTTGTGGAGAGCTTCCGCTGTGACCTGGTGGACGCACGCGCCTCGGTGAAGAACACGTTGGCGAATGACTGAGTGAATGCACCGCGATGATGATGATGATGATGCCGGGATGAATTTTATTAATAACCACAAACTCCCGTTAATGTTATTAAAGCTCAAACATGATATTTAAGAAAGAAAAAGTCGGCGTCTCATGGTTGTCATTTGGGGCAGTCCCTTCACAATAAAAGAGTGGAGAAAATATTTTAAAAAATGATATTTATAGTTTTAAATGTATTGTATTTGGAGTTATAAACTATCATTTTCTTTTTGTCCTTGCACAGTGGTTATGGTTTATGTCTGCCTGCAAGGATGTCTGTAATTGTTCCTCTCTAACCAAAAAAAATGAGCATGCCCTGAGGATATTGTCAAGTTGGCGTCGATCCGCCAACCCTGACTTCCCGTGGAAACACAGCCACGTTTGTGATGATTTCACTTGTTTCTTTTTCGTAGTCCTCAAATAAATATATTTCACTTACACTGCACGGTGACAACACCCAACAATCACTATTGTCGCCTGTTTTTCCTCAAAAACGACGCACGAGCCGCGCGTTTGTTTTGAAAGAAACCCGGAAGTGGAGTTGACTTCCGCGGACTTGACGGCGTCAGGACTTGGTGCGGTTGTCCAAGTTTGCCAAGAAACGTTTGACGCTGCCCTGCAAAGTAGCAAGAGGCCGGGCGCTAGCAGTAGCAGCGCCGTCGTCAGTCCCCAGCCAGCGGAAGCACCATGGCTGTCACGGCCGCGCCGCAGGATGAGCGACGCTAAGCGGGACGACGCCGGCGTGAAGGCCGAGCCGAGGCAGCCTATCACCGGGGACGGGCAGGTGGACGAGGCGGTGCTGCGGTGGCTCAGCTGGGACAAGGTGAGAAGGAGCTCGTCTCCTGCTGTCAAGTCACCTGTGCCTTGATTTCTTCAAGGCTTTTGGCGCCAACTTCAACTTTCAGATGACGACACGGGCCTTTTATGAGGTTATTATTCAAAGTGAGAACATTTGGCCTTAGCCGAATGGTGCTGGCAAAAACCAGCATAACGACTTTTGGGTTGAGACGATTCCACAATTTGTGGCAGCAAACGTCAAATGAAAGTTTGCCCGTTGGTGTTCTGAGTGGGCTGAAGGGACCTTTGGAAAGTTCTGGAATCATGTCGGTGAAGATCAAGCCTGCTCTGGCGTCAACATTATGACCCCATTTGCACGAAAGGTCACCCCGGTTGGTGACCTTTCGTGCAAATGTCAACAGGCGAATCACATGACACCCCCACCCCACACACACTGCACGTTGGTGAGTGTGTGATGTATTCCAGAACGTGCACACTCGCGCAGAGCTGCTGGCTCTAGCGGCGTGTCCTTATGTGGACGAGCTGAGGTCCAGACTGAGCGGCAGGTTGACCTTTGGCACGGCCGGCCTCAGAGCGCCCATGGGGGCGGGCTTCAACCGCATCAATGACCTCACTGTCATCCAGGCCACACAGGTGAGTGCTGTGCGTGCATGTGTTTGTAAAAGAGAGAGAGCATGCTCGTGTGTGTGTGTGTGTTGCAGGGCTTGTGCGCTTACCTGCTCAGGTGTGTTCCGGATGCGGGCCGCAGGGGAGTGGTGGTGGGCTTCGACACCAGGGGGCGGCCCGAGAGCGGCTGCAGCAGCGAACGGTAATCCCACAGGCTCTGCTTGTTGTCATGGAAACCCTTGCTGCACTCACCTGCCGATGTCGTCGTCGTCAGGCTGGCGGCGCTCACGGCCGCCGTGATGCTGAGCAGAGACGTCTGCGTGCACCTGTTCTCCAGCTACGTACCCACACCGTACGTGGTAAGAGACTCACGGCGTCGCTTTCTGGGGGAAGGTGGCGGAGCTCGACGGCATGTGGTGTGTTGCAGCCCTTCGCCGTCGTCGAGTTGGGTGCGGCGGCCGGCGTGATGATCACGGCGTCTCACAACCCCAAAGAGGACAACGGCTACAAGGTAAGCTGCCGCCGGCCACACCCCTCACACACACCACGACCAACCCGGCTCTTGCACCCCCTCAGGTGTACTGGTGTAATGGCGCTCAGATCACCACCCCTCACGACAAAGGCGTCCTGAAAAGCATGGTGGAGCATCTGGAGCCCTGGAGCGCCTCCTGCTGGGATGTGGAGATGGTCCATAGGAGCCCCCTGAGGAGCGACCCCCTGAATCACGTAAACCACCGCTACCTGGACCAGCTCACCAGCCTCTGCTTCCACAGGTAAGCCCCCGGCTCAGAGGGATTTTCTCTTCTCCTCTCCTCCTTCTTCTTCTCAGAGAGATCAACCTGAGATGTCCCATGAAGTTTGTCCACTCGTCTTTCCACGGCGTGGGACATGTCTTCGTCCGTCAAGCTTTCCAGGTGTTTGGTTTTCCTCCACCCATTCCGGTTCCAGAGCAGAAAGACCCAGACCCAGACTTTCCGTCCGTGTATTGTCCCAACCCTGAGGAGGGAGAGTCTGTCCTGGTAGGACGCCATCTTGCCCTCACGCTGCCGTCCTCACACAAGTCTGACGCTTTGTCTGCCCCTTCAGGAACTGGCTCTTCTTCTGGCCGAAAAGGAAAACGCTCGCGTTGTCCTGGCGACGGATCCGGACGCGGATCGACTGGCAGTGGCGGAGATGTGTGACAGGTGGGTGTGGCCTGCTGGTGTGAGGGGTCACGTGGCGGTGATGGAGCTGGAATGGGGGCGTGGTCTGGCTGCAGGTGTCGCTGGAAAGTCTTCTCCGGGAACGAGCTGGCGGCGCTCCTGGGCTGGTGGATGTTCTTCACGTGGAAGGAGACGCACAGCGACCCCGCTGACGTCGAGCACGTCTACATGCTCGCCACTACCGTTTCCTCAAAGATCCTACAGGCGATGGCCCGTGTGGAAGGCTTCCATTTTGAGGTGCATCCGCCACGATGGCGATGACGGCGACGACAGTGACGAAGCTTTCCCACCTTCTCTCAACAGGAAACGCTTCCTGGCTTCAAATGGATCGGAAACCGGATGCACGAGCTCACCAGGAGCAGAAAGACAGTTTTGTTCGCCTTCGAGGAATCCATCGGTACGTGACGACACAAATCCTGCGTCCCGCTAAGCTGCCCTGGCTGCAACGTGCGCGTGCTGTGTGCGCGCGCAGGCTTCCTGTGCGGTGGTCTGCTTCCCGACAAGGACGGCGTGAGCACGGCGGCCGTGGTGGCTGAGATGGCCGCTTATCTCCACCGTCAGAAGCTGAGTCTCCAGGAACAGCTGCACAACATCTACCGGATGTGAGCTGATACTCTGCGCCGCCGCACACAACGCAGAACACTTCCACCGAACGAGGGGGTCCGCTTCCTCTCTGCAGATATGGCCACCACGTGTCCGCGAGCTCTTACGTCATCTGTAACGACGCCAGCACCGTCCACAAGATCTTCGCTCGGATCAGAGACTTTGACGGCCGAGGTTCGTACCCCGAGGCGTGCGGCGGCGTGCGGATCGTCCACGTGAGAGACATCACCACAGGATACGACAGCAGCCAGCCGGACCACCGCTCGGTTAGACCCTGCCTTGTCCCCCATTTTGAACTTTTTTTTCCAGATCTGAGCCATTTCCTGCGCAGGTTCTCCCTGTGAGCGGGAGCAGTCACATGATCACCTTCACGCTGGACAACGGTGTCGTGGCCACGCTGAGGACGAGCGGCACAGAACCCAAAATCAAATTCTACAGCGAGCTGTGCGCTTCGCCCGGAACCAGGTCAGATGTAGCATTTTCCAGCATGAAAAAGGCTAACGGAGGTCAAGCACAAATGCATTCAGAAGATGTTGTGATTGATATGTAGTATTCTACACCGGTCACTAGCTCTCATGAATGTTACTGTAATGTTGGCTGAGACACACAAGCACCAGATGTCATGGCCGCACAACAGGCTTTTATTGCAGGTTTGAATGAGCTCACAGCAAATGCAATAATCCCTAACACGGGCTACTGTAGAGGCCGTAACCCGCGGTAAGGTAAAAGTCTATTCAGACCACTGACGTCACTTCCTGTCCGCCCCCTCCCACTCAGCTCCATTTGCACTGGATCACATTTACAGCAACACACTTATTTATGTCCTAAATGACTTATTTTTTCTTATTATTAGTACTATATCGGGTAATAGGGGTGTAAAGGTGACTATAGGGGTGTTATTTTTATGTCTCAAGAGCTCTAATTATGTTTTTTAAAAATGATTTTGAACACGTGTCAAACTCATTCCATGGAGGGCCGAGACACGAGGGCAGGTTTTCTCACCAACCGGTTTCCCCAGCAGGTGCCCTAATTGAAGGAGGTGTTGATCATTAAAATCGCCTGCTTTAGTGTCTCGGCTCTCCATGGCACGAGTTTGACACCTCCTAATTAAGAAAAGGTTTTTTTTTTTAACCATAAAATATCCTAAAATCCTACTTGGCAGAAATTGACTTATCACGGTTGGTTCTTGAACCAGATAACCGCAATAAACGGGTCTTAGAATTCCCCCATCCCACCCTACCCCGCCCATTTTGGCGCCGTAGGCATCCTATCAGCTATTACAACACAGCCGGCTCGCTTACCAGACAAGACATCAGTGTACAAGTTACAAGTTCTCAGACGGAGTGGGGGGCACGGTAATATGTCAGGGGCGGAGCGAGAGGCGGGGAGTACTTTCTTTGTTAGTGCAGATGCCAACATGTACACATTGATTGTACTCCACATGCAGTTGGACTCTTGAGTATGCTTGTATACTTCACAGCTCAGTTTTGTTTTGCATTTTCCTGGCCTCAGTTTCAGGTTCAGTCTACGGTACAAACAAGTAAATGGAGAGTATCAGTTTCGCAATAGTACTTCACATTGGGGGGTGGGAAGGGGGGTTCTAGAACCGTCAGTCTTGCGCCTTCAAATGTATGCTCACTATTGGACAAAAGGGATTTGATTTCAGGGGATCATATACTGGGATTTAGTATATGATCATTATTTTAAATTTAAAAAATGTAAATATCCTGATATTAGCCTCTCAAATGAACCCATTTTTTACATTTGCTTAGTCATCCGTATAAGCAGACCTATTACTTCTACACACACACCAGTTTCAGATTGCACAAACAAGGGTTTTTGGAGTATCACTTCCTGTTTGCTGTCTACAGTAACGCCGGCTGTCTAGAGGCGGAGCTTAGGAAGGTGACGGACACTCTGGTGGGAGAGTTTCTGGAGCCAGAACGAAACAAGCTGGTTCGCCGCATGGTGTGACGTCGCATCCCGTCGCGGGTAACAAGTTGGATGTATTTATTGTTGTTGCTGCGAGTGACACACCGCCGATGTTTACATGAACACAACATTTCCAAAATATGTGAATAAATGAGGCAAAGTTCAGCTTGTCTGCGGCGCCTTGAGTTTTAGTTCAAACGAAACCGGCTGGTCGGCGCGGGTCCGCCTGCGACAGCGCAACGTTTTTGTGCGTGAAGTTGTGGACGATGCACCGGCGGATCTGCTGCAGTTTGATGCCGTAGACGATGGGGTTCACGAGGGGCGGCACCACCAGGAACACGACGGCCAGCGCGATCTGCAGCACCTGCAGCCGGCTGCCACCAAAGCGGGAGAACAAGGTATCAAAGAACACCGAGGTGGTGTAGACCAGCAGCGAGAGCAGGTGCGGCACGCACGTCTGCACAAACTTGCGGCGCTCAGAGTGTGACCTGAGCGAGGCGCGCACCAGGTGGCCGTAGGACACCACAACGAGGCCCGCCTGCGAGATTGTGACGAACATGACCATGAAGCCGTAGATGTTGTTGATGCTGGTGTCCACGCACGACAATTTCACCAACTCCCAGTTGGTGCAGAACAACCTGCGGATGTGGCGACCGCAGAGAGGCAGCCTCACCGTCAAGAGAATGCCCCCCGCTACCTCCAGCACCGGCACGCACCACGTCAGCAGCAGGAGCTGCGTCACCTTCTGTGGCGTCATCACAGCGTGGTACTGCAGCGGCTTGCAGATGGCCACGTACCGGTCGTAGGCCATGACAGTCAGGCTGGCGAACTCCCATAAAGCGTAACAGTAGACGCCAAAGATCTGCGCCAAGCAGCCGGGGTACGAGATGACGTGCGCCTCGGCCAGCAGGTCGATCAGCAGTTTGGGGTAGAAAATGGACGCGCCGACGAGGCCGTTGAAGCACTGGTTGCACAGGAAGATGTAGATGGGCTGGTGCAGCATCTTCTGCACACACACGGTCACAATGAGCGTCACGTTGAGCAGCAGCGTCAAGACGTAGGACACCAGTGCCAAGAAGAAGTAGATATGACGGCTGGTTGCCGACCCGGTGAGGCCGTGAAGGAAAAACACGTCCGAGCGGTTTTCCATCACGCCTCACATGATGGGAAACTACATGCGCAGGCAGACAACAACAATAAAGACGACGGAGGTCAAAGTGCACGCATGGCTTGCCTGAGCAACAAAACGACAAGCCCTGCACTGCCGGCCGGCTCTTATTGACCCGAGAAGCCGTGACTGATGATGTCACAGAAGGCACGCCCCCAGCAGTGACGGACAGCGGTGACCGATTCCTCTTTCTTACACCTTAACATGATTGGCAGCTCTTAATTGCTTGCTGTGTCGTGTCCCTCCGGTCAAAGGTCACCTCAGCATATCAACACGCGTGTCCCACAGAGACCAATCATCCGCAACATCCTCAGAGGAAGTCCACAGCGTCCCCTCGGACAACCGGCCCTCCAAACAACGGGCCGTGTGCTTGGTTGACTGTCTTTCTTCTTCTTTACTTTTGTCTTGACTGAGTTTCACCAACCTCCCGTTGGTGTAAGGTAAGAGGGAAAAAATAGTTAATATACACTGCTCAAAAAATTAGAGGAACACTTTGAATACACAGCAGATCTAAACGGGGGAAAAATGATCTTGAATATCTTCACTGATAATAAGTAGGTGATGTATTAATAACAAAATGATGCCACAAAATTTGATAGAAATGAAAATGATCACCCCATTTTGCCAAAATGTCATTGTAGAAAGTCCAAATGATTGTCAGTAGTTTGTGTGGCACCCACGTGCTTCTACGCATGCCTGACAACGTCGGGGCATGCTCCTAATGAGACCACGACTGGTGTCCTGCGGGATCTCCCCCCAGATCTGGACCAGGGCATCACTGAGCTCCTGGACAGTCTGAGGAGCAACCTGGCGGCGCCGGATGGGCCTAAATGTAATGTCCCAGAGGTGTTCTATTGGGTTTAGGTCAGGTGAACGTGGGGGCCAGTCAAGGGTATCCATTCCTTCATCCTCCGGGCAACGCCTGCATACCCTAGCCACATTGTCGTGGACCAGGAGGAACCCGATCCCACTGCACCAGCGTAGGTTCTGACAATGGGTCCAAGGATTTCATCCCGATACCTAATAGCAAGTCAGGGTGCCATTATCAAACCTGTAGAGGTCTGTGCGTCTTTCCAGGGATATGCCTCCCCATCACGGACCCACCACCAAACCGGTCATGCTGAATGATCTTGCAGGCAACATAACGTTCTAAAGGCATCTCCAGACCCTTTCATGTCTGTCGCATGTGCTCAGGTTGAACCTGCTCTCATCGGTGAAGATCACAGGGCACCAGTGGCGTAGTTGCCAATTCTGGTGGTCTGTGGAAAATGCCAATCGAGCTCTACGGTGCTGGGCAGTAAGCACAGGGCCCACTACAGGACTACAGGACTAAAGGTCACCCTCATGGAGCCTGTTTCTGATTGTTTGGTCAGAAACATTCACACCAGTGGCCTGCTGGAGATCCTTTTGTTGGGCTCTGGCAGTGCTCATTCTGTTCCTCCTTGCACAAAGGAGCAGATACCGATCCTGCTGTGGGTTTAAGGACCTTCTACGTCCCTGTCCAGCTCTCCTGGAGTAACTACCTGTCTCCTGGAATCTCCTCCATGCTCTTGAGACTGGGCTGGGAGACACAGCAAACCTTCTTGCAACGGTACATATTGAGGTGTCATCCTGGAGGGGTTGGACTACTTGTTCAACCTCTTTAGCGTCCAGGTACCGCACCATTCTATCAACAGAGATGTTGATCCAAGCCAAATGAAAAACTACAGCAGTAGAAAGTCAGTCAGTAAAAAATCAGCCAAAAGAGATGAAGAGTCAGTGGCCTCAACCTGGAAAACCATTTCTGTTTTGGGGCGCCTGTCTCATTGTTGGGCCTCTGATGCTCCTGTTGTTCATGTCATCAACAACAAAGCAGCTGAAACTGATTTTTTTTTTTTTTTAAACCTCTGCTACATAACTGACCACATCAATATCCTAGAATTTTGACTGACTATACATATACTTACTATACTCTGACAAAAAAATGTGTTCCGCTAATTTTTTTTGAGCAGTGTATTTTTACACATTACGAATTGTATGTAAATGGGAATCCATTTTGGAAATACGGGTCATTGTTTTATTCTAAAAAAAAAAAAAAAACATCTACTTGTACAGTTACAAGTCCCACAGTTTGTCATTTGTTGCGAACTGCGAGCCGTCCCGCTTTGTTGGACCGCCCTTGAACACACCATCTATTTTTCTCCCACGTTGCTCAGACTACTATGCCATATTTCTCACATGGTTGCAAGTGCTGATACCACGCGGAATGCCTAAAGGTAAGGGTTGATGTTTTTGAGAGCTAATGTGCATATTTGTTTGGTCTGCAACCTCAGGTTAATTCATGCTAGCACACGCGTCAAACAGCAACACTATCATCTCTCAGGAAAACAAAAAAAAAGAAAAAAAAGATGAAAGAAAAATAAAAATTAAATAAATAAAAAAAAATAAAATTAAAAACTAAATAAATAAAAAAAATAAAAAATAAATAGCATTTTATTGCTGTAATCTACAACAAGCCCACCCTGCACCCCCTCCAAAACGAGAACTAAACTGCGGAACTAAGGAAGAGGCACTTGTGACCTAAAGCAGACCGCATCGGTGTAGACGCAGGCCTTGTATAGGCCTCACTCGTATCTTAGACTGCCGTTTTCCATCCATCCATCCAGAGTGAAAACATTATTGGATGAATAGTTGCCAGTATCTTAGATGATACATACTTTGATCAGACACCAAGCCATTGAAACCTCCAAACAAAAATGATTTCGCTCTTTTGCGATGCAAAACGCCAGTCGTTAAGATGCATTGGGAGTCAGATCTCTGCCGACATACAACAGCCCGCATACAACATCAAACAGTCATTTGTTTGATGATGCAAAACGACAGTCGTAAAGATACATTAGAGTGACCCTTCTGTAAGCCAAGGAAAGTCATTTCCCTGGAATAAACATTTTGTCCTTTGTCGTCTTTGAACATGAAAGAAGCCCACTTGAGTGGGATGTGAAACGTCTTCCAAGACAACCTGCCTGAACAGTCGAGTTGCAGTCGATTCAATGCTGTTAACGTGTGGAGTCCCTTCCTTAAGCAAGTAAACTGTACTCTGCAGAGGGAAGACTTGTCAGTGAGAGAAAGGGACCACTCAGGATTCACAGGTATACCACATCAGTGTCAACGAGTGCCATGTATAGGTCTCACTCACGATATCTTCATGTTGTTTTTTCATCCACAGAGAATGAAACCATTCTGGTTGAAGGGTTGCCTCTACTTTAGAGAATAGGATGGTGCGGGATCCAAGTATTTATCCTGACTGTCGGTCAACCCCTCTCAACCGGGAATGGCTGACAGTCGGTGTTAAATCCTCCTCGTCAGTATTCAAGTACCTCCATGACCTTAATTGCAGCCAACTGCCTGCTGGCTGGCAGAATGTGACCGACTGTCTTAACTGGCGCTTTACATTCTTTATTGGGAACGACAGTCATGCTAAATGACACGGCTAGACGATTGAATGGTAAAATGTCTGCACCATTAGAAGGTATGGACAAAGCGCGGTGTGATGTCACAGTAGGAAGCACAGTGGAGAGACCATGGACTAAGGACATCAACCACCAGAACCCAATAGAAACAGGCCGCCGCCTCAGTGAGCTTATGATGAAGCACATGTGCCAAGAAGTGGCGTCAGACAGCCAAGGTCATTTCAAGGCCATGAAGGTTACAATCTTTGCAAAAAAACAAGCAGGCTGCTATTACAAGCCAAGTAACCATGGCTAGCTACATCCTCCCATGATGCTTCGAGCGTCCTCCAGTTGATAAAGCTCCACCCCTTGGGGCTCATTACTGACAAAATGACAACATCCACTGGTGTAAACAGGTGATTAAGTACAACGCCGCCAGGGAGGCTCTGCTGTTGTTGTTGCAGTGAAATTATGGCCCATTAGAAGAACTTCAAAATCCTCGTAAGAAAACTTTATTTTATCAACACTTTAAATGTTAAAAAAGTCAGTATTCGGTTCCGTCATCTTCCAGACTGCCAGAGAGGGCGCCGCTGCCTCCCGTGGATCGCCGCCTTCAATTCCGACTCAACCGTCTCAAATGCTTCCCACAAGATGACCTCCATCTGCTCGCTGCCACGCGTCGTCGCAGCAAGCTGGGAGAATGAGTGAAAACGCGCTCTTTGTGAGGACAATGAAACCATTCTAGGGTCTTTTATGCAAAGCTACGCCCACTTAGGGTAACCTGCAATTCTTCTTCTTTTCCTTTCGGCTTATCCCGTTAGAGGTCGCCACAGCGAATTAATTATCTCCATCTAACTCTGTCTTCTGTATCCTCTTCTCTTGCGCCAACTACCTTCATGTCCTCTTTCACTACATCCATTAAACCTCCTCTTTGCTCTTCCTCTAGGCCTCCTGCCTGACAATTCAAAACTCAGCATCCTTCTACCAACATATTCACTATCTCTCTTCTGGACATGCCTGAACCATCTCAGTCTGGCCTTTCTGGCTTTATCTCCAAAACCTCTAACATGTGCTGTCCCTCTGATGTGCTCATTCCTAACCCTGTCCATCCTGGTCCCCCCCTTAGAGAACCTCAGCATCTTCATCTCTGCTACCTTCAGCTCTGCCTCCTGTCTTTTTCTTAGCGGAACTGTCTCTAAACCAAACAACATCGCTGGTCTCACCACAGTTTTGTACACCTTTCCTTTCATTTTACCTGAAACTCTTCTATCACACCAGACACTTTTCTCCACCCATTCCAGCTTCTTCACCTCTTTTCCACACTCTCCATTGCTCTGGACTGTTGACCCTAAGTACTTCAAATCCTCCACCTTCTTTATCTCTTCTCCCTGTAACCTCACTCTTCCACTTGGGTCCCTCTCATTTACACACATGTACTCCGTCTTCATTCCTCTCCTTTCCAGGGCAAACCTCCACCCCTCGAGTTTCTCCTCCACCTCTTCCCTGCTCTCACTACATATCACAATGTCATCTGCAAACATCATAGTCCATGGAGATTCCTGTCTAACCTCGTCCGTCAGCCTGTCCATCACCATAGCAAACAAGAAGGGGCTCAGAGCTGATCCCTGATGGAGTCCCACCTTCACTCGGAACTCCTCTGTCACACCTGCAGCACACCTCACTACTGTCTTACAGTCCTCGTACATGTCCTGCACCGCTCTAACATACTTCTCTGCCACTCCAGACTTCCTCATACAATACCACAGTTCCTCTCTGGGCACCCTGTCATAAGCTTTCTCCAGATCTACAAAAACACAATGCAGCTCCCTCTGACCTTCCCTGTACTTCTCCATCAACATCCTCAAAGCAAATACTGCATCTGTTGTACTCTTTTTTGGCATAAAACCGTACTGCTGCTCACAAATGCTCACGTTTGCCCTTAGTCTAGCTTCAACTACTCTTTCCCATAACTTCATTGTATGGCTCATCAGCTTTATTCCTCTGTAGTTGCCACAACTCTGCACATCTCCCTTGTTCTTAAAAATGGGCACCAGCACACTTCTCCTCCATTCCTCAGGCATCTTCTCATTATCTAAGATCTTGTTAAACAACCCGGTCAGGAACTCTACTGCCACCTCTCCTAGACACTTCCATACCTCCACAGGTATATCATCAGGACCGAGTGCCTTTTCATTCTTCATCCTCTTCAATGCCCTCCTCACTTCTTCCTTACTAATCTTTGCTACTTCCTGGTCCACAACAGTCACCTCTTCTACTCTTTGTTCTCTTTCATTTTCCTCATTCATCAACTCTTCAAAGTACTCTTTCCATCTTCCCATGACACTACTGGCACCTGTCAATACCCTTCCATCCTTATCCTTCATCACCCTAACCTGCTGCACGTCCTTCCCATCTCTGTCCCTCTGCCTTGCCAACCTGTATAGATCTTTCTCTCCCTCCTTGCTGTCCAACCTAGCATACAAGTCATCATAAGCCCCTTGTTTCACCTTGCGCTGCATCTCTCTGTACTCCTGTCTACTCTCTTCATTCCTCTCAGTGTCCAGTTCTTTTTAGCTCAACTCTTACTCTGTATACACTCCTGCACCTCCTTATTCCACCACCAAAACTCCTTATCTACTTTAGTGTAACCTGCCATTAATCCTTAAATTTTTATCCATGACAGACTGCATTCTCCATTTTCTATACCAGGGGAGTACAAACTCTTTCCTGGGAGGACCGCATCCAGACAAACTGAAGGATGCGGGGTCCACTTTGATGATTTTCTTCATTAAAGGTGCTCAAGAGCTTGCTAAAAATCTTGCTAAAAAGCTAAAACATCTTGGCTTTGTGTTGCAGGTGAGATAGTTAGGAGTGTTGTTACAATATGCCTGAGGGTCCATTAAAAAATGAGAACGGCCCCCCCTCGGAGCCACACTTTGGACAACTTTGCACGATGCTAACAACTTACGTGACTGAACATGTCGATGGCTCGTCTCGTCGTTCGCATCAACTCATCGGCGACCTGCTGGCACTGGGACAAGTTTGGAGACTCAACACCGTTTGCGGGGCCTGCAAACAAAAAGTGCCAATGATGGTCAAAGGGTGGCGCTGAAAACACAAAACAACAAAAAAACGGGACATTACCGGTCTGAGAGGCGCCAGGAGTTTCTGTTGGCACTCGTGGTGCTAAAGGTAACCGTTTCAAATCAAGGTCAGCTGACGACATGAACCAAATCACCAAGCAACCCCTTCCACTTTCTCACCTTCTTCTTGAACATTCTCCTGTTTCTCATCATCTGAAGACACTTTGGTGGTTGTGATGTCGCTCCAACTGGAACCGAGGACGTGATTGGCCAGCGTGTCGTCCAAGCTACCAAGTGGTGACGTCACCGCCTCAGAGGGGGTGGCCATCAGCTGAGGGTTTTCAGCAGGCGTCTGGGACGACACCGAGGTCTCACTGAAGAGACTGAGTTGGTTTAAAGAGTCAACAATAAAAACAACGTTATCATGGCAGATACCTGCTGCTCTGGTCCACAGGCGGCTTGTTTCTGGTGGTCTGGAGGTCACAAGTCGAAAGCTGCTCCATGTCCTCCTCTTGGGCAGGACAGGTAGGCGGATCCGGGCCGGCCTTGGCTCTGGAGCTGGCTGTGGTTCCCAGGTATCCAAGGCGTGGCGCCCCCTGCTGGACAGCAGCCACTGTCCTGGAAGGGACGTCTGATGGAATTGAAAAAGGAGGAAATGACTGACGTGATTCCTGAAGGTGAACAGCGAATCATGTGACAGACATCAACCATGTGAAATGACAACACACTTGACACCAGTGTGACCTCGCAACTGATACCAACCTAACACACACACACACGCGCGCACGCACACACACACACTGACTGCATTGGAAGACCACCACAGTGTGTCGTCTGCGTGGTGGCTGATGGCGAGGTTGACTGGAGGTCATGGAGGAGCGTCTGCGTCGGATGATGGATCTGTTAGATGTCACTGTTGTAACACACATGCACGCACACACACGCAGCGGTGTGTCAGAAAGTTGTGTCTGTGGTGTTCAACCGGGAAGCTCTCCGTTGAAGGGACATCATCATGAGTTTGTCAAACGCTGAAGCACCAGCTCCACTAAACGGTCACTCCTCATCAAACATCGTACCCTATGGTCATTTTAACTGCCGTAAATTCCAGTGTGTAAGCTGCTACTACTACCACCACCTTAAACTTTATACACTGCGGCGCATGTAGCGCCGCAACTAATATGTGCTCAAGTTGCACTCTTCAGGAGTGACATCTCCTTTACTTTAGAACTACTGCTAATTGTTTAAATGGTGCCACTTGCGAGTCAGTGAGGTAACGGTGCACTCTTAACAGGTTTATAAACCAACTGGATATCGCTGGAGGTCAGTATAACAGTCTGACTCAGTGTCATCTTGCAGAGAACACAACTCATAGCACAGCGACTTAACACTCAAACCAGGCGCACCTGGGAAATATAGGCGTGAAATGTACGACAAAAAAAAACCTCATTGAGCAACGTAATCATTGGGGCTCTGCAATGACATCAGCTTCCCACCTGGCTCTGAGCTCTGGCTCCCTCTGGTGGACGTAGGTAGAATTGCAGCACCATCCACCATCTATACTGCTTGTTTTCCTATGAAATGCTTTGCCCAGACAAAATGCCTTACGGAAAACGTTTAAGAATTTTTCATTTCATTTTAAACCCGTATTGGCAGGTGTTTGGATATTTTAAAAGTACACCTTTTGAGTGTTCAGCTGCTGTGTGATGGGTTTAGTGTTGTTTTCAAGATGACACTGAGTCAGACAGTTATATTAAGTAGTGACCTCCTACAGTTCCCAATGGTTTGAGAAGCTCATTGTGAGTTTTATCATTGCTTGTGATTGGCTCCTGTCAAATAAAGATCTTCCTGGTCCTCTTGGAGCCACTTTAAGAACCGGACAAGTGCTGCTTTTACACTAGTGCTGTTTACATAAGAACAAATCTGTTTTTTCCCTCTTTAGTAGGTGTGGCTTGGCTTATACACCAAAATTTACAGTACATTTAATATCTCCTAAATGACTCACCGCTGTTTGCTTCTTTCTCAGTCAGATCCGATGTCGCCTCGGCGCCAATCGACTCACAGTTCACCTGACAGCAACACAACTGACGGTCAGGCTTTGGCCTTTTGTGTTTGTCGATTTGTGTGCACGATTGTACCGTTGTGTTGCAGGTGTCCTTCGATATGCTGCTCGGAAAGGAGACAGTGGGTGCGGCTAGGCTCGGCACCCCCCTTTAAAAGAACAGCAGAATCCCATCAGAGAAGGTGGCCTCAGGCTGAGGCGTGGATGCGTACCTGAGGCGGTCCTGAAAGCGGGCCAGGAAGCGGGTGGAAATGCTGAGTCGGGGATTCAAAAAGCGTTTCTCATCGGCTGGCTGCACGGCGCGCAGATCAGTGTCAAACATCTCTGAAAGGTCAAAGGTGACACACGTCGGGACACAGAGGCTCACCAGTGATGATGCAGTTGGTCAATACCTTCAGTTGGAGCAGAACTCCGGTCCTCGTCCTCATCCAGACCTGAACTGGCCTGACTCAGAGAGTCCACGTCTGCTGAGAAACAAAGACTAACTACTAACTTAACCACCACCAACACGGACCACTGCACAAGCCAGCGCCATCATGTGACACTGACCGGTGTCGTGCTGCGGCTCAAAGCTTCCCGCTGACCCCTCAAAGCAAGCGGAGTCAGGGCTCAGCTGACTGGTCCAACCTGGCTCCACTCCTTCTTCTCCGCTCTTTGACAAGCTCAAAGAAGAGACACACGCATGCTGGACATCAAACTCCCTGAAGGCAAAGAGCATGCCACTGAAGGTTTGTGTGGAGGGCAGGTCACGCCCACTTCTGGTAACGGCACTCACCTGTCAGTGGCAGATGAGGTGTCGGGATAAAGGAGGGAGAAGGTCCGGTCACCAGCTGCAATCTGCACATCACAGTCAGTCACACGACCCCTTGAAGTCTGATGATCTCTCCTGTATCTCACGCTCACCTCCACCTCTTCTTCCTCCTCCTGTGGGCTCCTGCAGGGACTGGGAGAGAAGTTCAAGCAGACGGTCGAAGAGTCCATTCCTTCCAGCCAGCGATTCCGCACTTGACGAGGTTCTAGATGTGGTTGGACTTGGAGGCAGCCAACAGCCTGACCTTGCTGATGGGTCACACACACCACAATGCTCACACACTGAGCAAGAATTTCACCCTCACTGAACACCACTCTTTGCTAACGGACCAGTTTTCGGAACCACATGGGCAGCTTGCCGTTGGACTGCAGTGGCGGAGGTCCTGGAATGACAAGACAAGTTGCGGCAACAAACCCGACGATCCCCCAATGACATGAATAACAAAACTTGGTTTGTGACATCACCTTCGGGGCTGCGTCTGCCTGGCGTATGAAGCTTCGCCTCTTCATCCACGTGAGGCAGCAGAACAGACGGTGCGGTGATGAAGGTTTCCCTCCTGAAACAAAGCCGTGTCAGACGGCAGCCGACTGAGGCGGCGTGACGGGTAACTCATCCTCATCACCTGATGCCGGAGGCCTTGGTGGCCATCGGGCCCCGCTTGTTTCTCATGGTGGTGGTCATGTGGGAGTCCAGCCGCCACACGAACACGCAACTGCACACAAAGTTCACGTCGGTGAGGCCGCATGGAGGGCTCAGGTCGGCGTGGAGACGGGAGAGGAGCAGATTACCTGTCCCTGGCCACGGTGATGAGGTGTCTGCAGTCCTGACTGAACTTCATACACGTCACAACCTCTGAAGACACAAGACAGCCGTTGTCACGTGGGAGCGCCAAAGACGAAACATTTTGACCGCCAAGAATTAATTTGGTGCTGGCATTAAAAAAAAAAATTTATTATAGATTTGACGCTACCTGTTCACACTCTTTCATAGCCACATTATATGTAGCTTGTTGTTTCAACTCTGTAGAGCATCATAACTCTTAACACATCTCATACGCACCCGCTCTGCCAGGAAATAAGACAACCTCGGAGGTAACAAGTTAGCAAATTTTAGCGAGCATTCAGAACCGTCAAGATTCAGTTTAACTACTAGTAACAAATGTAGCAATTTTTCTGGTCTTTTTGGACAATTTTGGAGGCTAACATCACTATCAGCCTATAACAACCTTAACAAGCAGTGGCTCCTGCTGGGGGCCACTGGCCCCACTTAAAGACACTCACAAATGGCTCCATCTTGCCTGTGAGATATTAGAACATAAAATGTTGTTTGTTTTGCCTATAATTTTTCTTGCTCACTTTGTGTCCCCCAAAATTACACACGCCACGCACAATGTCCACATATAGATTGCAGTCTTGTGGGAAACACCATCATTGATCTGTGCAGCTACAAATTCATTAATGGAACAACCCTCGTTTTTACTCTCCCTTTAAGGAGAGCTGGATTTACTGACCTGAATGTCCAAACAAGGTGGCAACGCACTCTCCCGACTTGTAGTCCAAGATGGAGATGTTTTTGTCAGAAGAGCTGGTGGCGAGGAATGAGCTTGATGGATCCAAGTGAAGCTGCAACAGGAGAATGTCAGCCAATCACAGTTGAGTAACCGAGATGGGTTGACGCCAGGAAACCGAAACGTTCACCTTCAGCAAAGCTCCTTCGTCGCTCTTTGACCCCTTCACACACTTCTGTAGCTTTCCCGTCTCCACGTTGTACACCCTGAACACACACACAAATTCATTAACCCATTGTAGATACCGGACTCTTCACCACTCTTTCGTGGTGAAGAGAGAGCTGAGCCGAAAGGCAAAGTTCTTAATTTACCGATCAATCTACGTTCCTACCCTCACCTATGGTCATGAGCTTTGGGTAGTGACCGAAAGGACAAAATGGCGGGTACAAGCGGCCAAAATGAGTTTTCTCCGCAGGGTGGCTGGGCTCTCCCTTAGAGATAGGGTGAGAAGCACTGTCATCCGGGACGGACCCGGAGTAGAACCGCTGCTCCTCCGCATTGAAAGGAGCCAGATGAGGTGGCTCGGGCATCTGGTTAGGATGCCTCCCGAACGCCTCCCTGGGGAGGTGTTCAGGACACGTCCAACCTGTAGGAGGCCTCGGGGAAGACCCAGGACATGTTGGAGAGACTACGTCTCTCGGCTGGCCGGGGAACGCCTCGGCATCCGCCGGTGAGAGCAGGACAAAGTGGCCGAGGTGAGGAAAGTTTGGGCTTCTCTGCTTAGGTTGCTGCCCCAACGACCAATTTATGTGCCATTTTAACTTGGTGGCGTTTTGCTGCCCCCGGTGGCTGAAAGAAAAAAAACACCTACAATAAAACTACCTGCTCTCATTTTAGGAGAGTTCTACAGCACCTTACACAACTTAGCTCGACATAGTTTCATATTGGGTACAGCGGTGGTTCTCCATTTTCATTCATACCCCCAACTGGGGGACGGAATTTTTTTCGCGCCCCCCCCTCCCTATTTTGAAAAACTGGATCTCTTTATCTGTAGTTTGCGGTAGAGACTGAACTCAAAACTGAAACAAGCGCAATGCAACAATAGTGGGGTGGGCACACCCCACTATTTGAGAAGCGCCGGGGTACAGAAGGGGAGAAAATGCCCAAAACAAAACTGCTCAGCATTTCTGCAAACAGCATGAATCCTATTTTCTATACCGCTTGCTTGTCCTCGCTAGGGTCGGGTGTGATGGAACCCATCACCCAGCTGTCTTTGGCTGAGAGGTATACTTTGGACTGTCAGCTTGAATTGGTTTAAAATATCAACATAAGACTTTCAAATGACACTAACAATCAAATAATAAAACCCTCTCAATATTAGTTTTTTTGAATAATTCTTTAGAAAAAGCTGAAGGCAAATAAATAAAAAAAGGTCCCGGGGGCTGCACTTTGGACACCCTGGTTTTTATGATTTTAAGGAAAGCGCAAAGATGCAGCCGGCGCCACAGTTGCGGTTTGAACTCACCGCACATTTCTGTCCTGACAGGCGACGGCGACATGCGTCCTTGACGAGTCCAGGTCCATGTCGTGCAGTGCTACTTTTTCCACCACGTGATGCGCCCTGCAGAATAAGACGTCCTCCTCTGCCACCTGAACACCCATACATACGCATGAATATATATATGTCAGGGTACATATACAGCGAGGGCTCGGATAGTGAGGTCGGACCTTCTGAGCTGCCTGGAAGTAGATGCTCTTGTCGGCTCCACAGCTCACCATCCGCACCCCCTCCGGACTCTCACCTAAGAACACACGAGCGCGTGATCAAACGTCTCCAAGCGTGTCTCTGACAAAGCTACCTGCAAACTTGAGGGCGATGATGGAGGCGGAGTGATCGTTGAGCGTTTGTACCAGACTAAAGTCCTTCTCCATGTTGAAGACGTGAATGAGTCGGTCTCTGCTGGAGGTCGCTAGCAACTTCACACCTGACACGCAAACGCTCATATTAGCACGTCGCCTCGACAAAGACAGCTCTGCATTCGGCGACGTGGGAGACCTGCGGAAGCGGGCGAGAACTCCAGAGACAGGACCTCGGAGTCGTGCGCCTCAATCTTGACCAGCTCATCCAGAAACTCCAAATCAAAGATGCTGAATTGAGAGAACTTTGTGAGAACTTCCTGTCCTTTTAGTCCATTTACTGACATGACCTCACCGCAGGTTTCCACAGCGGTCTCCAGTCGCCAGGTGTCGTCCATCCGGACTGATCCCCAGCGCTCTGATCCCAGCCTTCCCATCATTCCCTGGCTCCAACTTGTCCCCCTCTCCCGGCAGGTTCTGCGCGCCGTCCCCAACATGTAAAATCCTCAGCAGGTCCTGAAGGACCAAAAAAAATGCCTTGCCGACATCCCAACAGGAAAACTAAAAAGGGCTGGCGCTCGCGTGCATTACTTTGCTGTAGAGGTTGTTGTGTCGGGGGGCGGAGTCAGCGTGCCACAGCCTGATGGTGCTGTCGGACGAGCAGGAAAGGAAGGACAAAGGAGGCAGACGAGCCTGAGTGGGATCTGGCAGGTGTGGATACACCTGAGGACGAGAGGTGAGCAGTTCTCGACAAAACCAAAAGCATCATCCATTGCTTGCACATGTACTTGTCTTTTTGTCCATAGACACAAAAAAGATGGAGGTCTTTTTAACCGACAGCAGTTTGTCAACACGGTTTTCCTGCATTTGTACACATTTTTGTAGCGACGGGTGTTTTGGGTAAGGTTGTGATGAGCTTTCATACATGCACAAATATTTCTTAAAGTGACAGAATCTAAATAAAATCCATACATGAGTGTTCAGTCCAGGTTAATATTGCCAGGCTGTCATTTGGCGGCTTATTTTGCACCAAACAGAAAGTCAGTGTGTGCACATTTTAATGCTGTGTACCTAGATTGGATACATCGTGGCTGCTTAGCGATAGTGAGGAAGTCAACATGTTACGTGACGCAGGGACCTGTGATTTGTGAACTGGAAACTGATGGAAAAATGACTTTACTGTTAAACACGGAATCCCGCGGAAAGTGAATGAAATGATGTCACGATGAGGACAAGGAACGTTCATGTGGGAAAGTATTTCGCCGGCAGACCACTCGGGCATTGTGCCCACCCCACCCAAAATCTTTTACGGAGAGTGAATGGAAGCTACCATGTTTCTTCTTCTTCTTTTCCTTTCGGCTTATCCCGTTAGGGGTCGCCACAGCGAATCAATTGCCTCCATCTAACTCTGTCTTCTGTATCCTCTTCTCTTGCGCCAACTACCTTCATGTCCTCTTTCACTACATCCATAAACCTCCTCTTTGGTCTTCCTCTAGGCCTCCTGCCTGGCAATTCAAAACTCAGCATCCTTCTACCAATATATTCACTATCTCTCCTCTGGACATGTCCGAACCATCTCAGTCTGGCCTCTCTGACTTTATCTCCAAAACCTCTAACATGTGCTGTCCCTCTGATGTGCTCATTCCTGATCCTGTCCATCCTGGTCACACCCAAAGAGAACCTCAGCATCTTCATCTCTGCTACCTCCAGCTCTGCCTCCTGTCTTTTCCTCAGCGGCACTGTCTCTAAACCAAACAACATCGCTGGTCTCACCACAGTTTTGTACACCTTTCCTTTCATTTTAGCTGAAACTCTTCTATCACACATCACACCCGACACTTTTCTCCACCCATTCCAGCCTGCCTGCACACGCTTTTTCACCTCTTTTCCACACTCTCCATTGCTCTGGACTGTTGACCCTAAGTACTTAAAATCCTCCACTTTCTTTATCTCTTCTCCCTGTAACCTCACTCTTCCACTTGGGTCCCTCTCATTTACACACATGTACTCCGTCTTGCTGCGGCTGACCTTCATTCCTCTCCTTTCCAGGGCAAACCTCCACCCCTCAAGCTTCTCCTCCACCTGTTCCCTGCTCTCACTACATATCACAATGTCATCTGCAAACATCATAGTCCATGGAGATTCCTGTCTAACCTCGTCCGTCAGCCTGTCCATCACCATAGCAAACAAGAAGGGGCTCAGAGCTGATCCCTGATGGAGTCCCACCTTCACTCGGAACTCCTCTGTCACACCTGCAGCACACCTCACTACTGTCTTACAGTCCTCGTACATGTCCTGCACCGCTCTAACATACTTCTCTGCCACTCCAGACTTCCTCATACAATACCACAGTTCCTCTCTGGGCACCCTGTCATAAGCCTTCTCCAGATCTACAAAAACACAATGCAGCTCCCTCTGACCTTCCCTGTACTTCTCCATCAACATCCTCAAAGCAAATACTGCATCTGTTGTACTCTTTTTTGGCATAAAACCGTACTGCTGCTCACAAATGCTCACGTTTGCCCTTAGTCTAGCTTCAACTACTCTTTCCCATAACTTCATTGTATGGCTCATCAGCTTTATTCCTCTGTAGTTGCCACAACTCTGCACATCTCCCTTGTTCTTAAAAATGGGCACCAGCACACTTCTCCTCCATTCCTCAGGCATCTTCTCATTATCTAAGATCTTGTTAAACAACCCGGTCAGGAACTCTACTGCCACCTCTCCTAGACACTTCCATACCTCCACAGGTATATCATCAGGACCGAGTGCCTTTCCATTCTTCATCCTCTTCAATGCCCTCCTCACTTCTTCCTTACTAATCTTTGCTACTTCCTGGTCCACAACAGTCACCTCTTCTACTCTTTGTTCTCTCTCATTTTCCTCATTCATCAACTCTTCAAAGTACTCTTTCCATCTTCCCATGACACTACTGGCACCTGTCAATACCCTTCCATCCTTATCCTTCATCACCCTAACCTGCTGCACGTCCTTCCCATCTCTGTCCCTCTGCCTTGCCAACCTGTATAGATCTTTCTCTCCCTCCTTGCTGTCCAACCTAGCATACAAGTCATCATAAGCCCCTTGTTTGGCCTTTGCCACCTTTACTTTCACCTTACGCTGCATCTCTCTGTACTCCTGTCTACTCTCTTCAGTCCTCTCAGTGTCCCACTTCTTCTTAGCTAACCTCTTACTCTGTATACACTCCTGCACCTCCTCATTCCACCACCTGGTCTCCTTATCTACTTTCCTTCCAGATGACACACCAAGTACTCTCCTACCTGTCTCCCTGATCACAGTAGCTGTAGTTGTCCAGTCATCTGGAAGGTTTTCCTGGCCACCCATAGCCTTTTTCAACTCGTTCCTAAATGTCACGCAACACTCCTCCTTTTTGAGCTTCCACCATTTTGTCCTCGGAAGCTACCATGTTTAGCGTAGTTTAGCAGAGCATGCTAGCGTGCCTATATGTGTGCAACTGGGATGAGTGTTCCGAGTGGACAGCTCGGACATTCTCAACAGACTTCCGGCCTTCAAAATAACAGCACTGTCTGCCACATCTTGTCTAATTGTGTAAACAAAATACAGACGTCATTAAAAAAAATTACATTAATTAAGATCTGAGATTGGAAAAGCGGTGACTACATCTTCCTTAATCCCAAACACAGGGAAAACAGTTTGTTGAAGATGTTGTAGCAAAGTGTGTTGAGGCTGACGTCCCATTAGAAAACGTAGCCATCCATTTCTCGAATTACTTGGCAAAATAGGCCAATAATGTATTGCATCAATAAATGTAAGGATTTTGCATTTAGGAGTGGACATTTTAGTCACTAACCCCAAAAGCACACAATCTATGTTGGTAAAATAAGTATAAACAGGTAAAAACATCCATCCATCCATCCATCTTCTATACCGCTTACCCTCATTAGGGTCGCGGGTATGCTGGAGCCTATCCCAACTGACTTTGGGTGGGAAGCGGGGTACACCCTGGACTGGTCGCCAGCCAATCACAGGGCACATATAGACAAACAAACATTCACACTCATTCATACCGATGGACAATTCAGAGTCGCCAATGAAGCTAACGTGCATGTTTTTGGAATGTGGGAGGAAACCGGAGTACCCGGAGAAAACCCACACACGCACGAGGAGAAGATGCAAACTCCACACAGAGATGCCCGACGGAAATTCGAACCCAGAACTTCCTGACTGTGAGACCAACATGCTACCCACTCATTTACCGTGCGGCCCAGGTAAAATCAATAGTATTTAAAAATGAAAAAATTAAATTTGGAAAAAAATTCTGCAGCTTCAATCTGTCACTGCTTTCCCAAAATATATTTATTTTAATAAAATCGGTAAATTAATAAATCGTTTCATTGTTGACTATGGTTTATTAGTTAAAAAAATGCCAAATATTTTAGCAAATAGTACATATTTTGCCTAAATTAAGCATTTTTAAACAAGCTTTGTTAAATGAACTAAATTAAAGTTGTTCACAAATGAGTGTGACATCTTACTTTAATTTTTCTATTTATTTAATTTTGCTTTGTATTTAATTAAATTTTTTCTTGTATTATTTTTGTTATTATGTGGCATACAAATGGTGCATTTATTTTGGGCTTGTATATTTCTGTATATTGTATATTTCTTTGGCTTTGTAAAAAAATAAAAATAAAAAAAAAAACTCAATTACAAGTAGAATTCTACTAATTCTAAATCACTACATTCTACTCGGAACCCCCGGCATCATTTCCTGTCCGCCCCCTACCACTGCTTGTTTACGCCATAAATGTCTACTACATTGTGTAATACAAGTGTAAAAGATGTTATTTCATGTCTAGAGGGCTCTAATAATGTTAAAACCCATATTTAGAACGTCATAAAAAGGTTTTCTATGCTCTAACTACGCAAATATTCCACTTATAAATCAGGAATCCCGTTGTTTCATGTCAGGTCTGGAACCAATTAACCGCGAGAAATGAGGGTATCCGGATATGATCCCCATGGGGCTCAACTTTGATGTCGACAAAAGCGGTCATCGCCGCCCTAGGAAGGCACTTTAGTAGTATAAAGAACATGGTGGACCGGGACATACTAAATTGTTGGATGATGGCAACATAAGCGGGAGCGTCTTCACTGGGTTCCACTGTGCTGCGCACAAAGTAAAGTTATTGCTCCTACCTGGAGGTCCCACACACAGCTGCTGTGATACAGAGCGGAGTACAGCTTCTTCACGTTCCGCACGTCTGTAACATCCCAAACGTAAACACTGTGATCGCTGTACACGCAGCTCAGGTGTCTGGCCGTGGCATCAAACGTCAGCGCCACGGTGTCAGGATAGTGGGCTGTGTGTCTGGGACCTGAAGGGCTGCCACGGAACGAAACCCAAAGTAGATTTCAAGATTGAGTTCACTGTTTGCGACACGACTACACCGCTACACAAGTACCTGGGCTGCATAAGCTCCACCCCCTGGCGGTGAGGTCGTGGGAGGGTGGTGATGTACTGCAGGTTAGATGACGAGAACGCTCGGATTACCCCGCCGGAACAACCGCAGAAAATCATGTCCTCAGTCAACACCAGGCCGCTTGCCGACGTCGTCTGTCAAAACAGACATCAACGATTAGCGCCGCTATACGCCGCACAGTGCACTACACAGCAGGCGTGTCCCCTGACCTCCAGGTTGACCCAGGCCTCGAGCTGACGGTTGGCGTTGAAAAGACAGAGCATGGCAGAGCTGGTGATGCAGTAGGTGTTGGACGCCACGCGGCCACACCCGCACGCGACCCCACTGAAGACACACTTGTTATGTTCGCCCAGCAACCCTGACCGACCAATCAGGGGCACCGTGCTGTTGCCCTGCAAAGTCAAATAACATCCGTCACAAGACGCGGGGGGCTTTCATTGGTCCGTCGGCTCGTGCGCGCGCGATTCGATTGGCTGACGGTACCTGCCGCTCTTTGGAGGCGTTCAAGTACCAAAATTTGACGTGTCTGTGGCCGGCGGTGACAAAGTAGCTGTTGTCCTGGGAGAAAGAGATAGCAGACACTCTGCTGGACACTTTATTGGAGGCAATGATTGACCCCTTCTGCAGAAGGAAACACACACACACAACTACAATCAGTGATCAATAACGGCTATGTATGCATGTACAGGTGTGTATTTACCCGCCAGTCCCACACACACACGTTCATGTCGTGCTGGTATCCCACTGAGACGATGTAAGAGCTGCTGGTGGAAAAGGCCACACAGGAAACGCCGTATTTGTGATTCTGCACTTCAGCCACCTGACCTCCGCCCACCTCCCACACGCGCACACAGGGCATGTGACCGCTCTGAAACACAGCAACACAACAACAGCGGTGACGCGGCCAGCGTCGTGACACCGTCAGCATCACGGTGGTACCTCGCCGGTGGCCAGATGCTTGCCATCGTGAGAGAACGCCAGCGCACTGAAAGGCTTTCTGGAAGGAAACATCTTCAGGCTGTTTATTGCAAACTACCGATCGGTCACACAGTCGAGACAAACAGGAAGCGACGGCAAACCTGGACGTGTTAATGATGTGGCTTTGTTTGTTGGTCTGAGGGTGGAGCAACACGATCACGCACCTGATGCACAGAGAGAGGTCAACGATTACGACCGATCTTCTGACAAGTCGTCGTTAGCGGGCAGAGCTTACCCTGCAGGGTAGGCAACCAGCCCGGAGTTTGGGTCAGAGGTCAAACCACTGCTGCTGACTGTGCTGACGCCGAGAACTTTCTCGAGGTGCACCTGACAAAATAACACACCAAACCATCAACTCAAGTAGATGGTGTAGGCAGCTGGGTGCCTAAGGTACCTAAAAACGAACTAAGCGCTTTGGTTCGGATATACAAACAGATCGGCAGACTCCCCTGATGGCGATGAGCCAAAGAACAGGGAAGCCTAACATCACAAAATTGCTTAGAAAGGGGATGGAGGCCCATCAACAGTGGCCGCTCGACTGCCGCCATCATCATCATCAAGGACAAAGATGGTATTCTTGGACATCCAAGATGACTGTGATAGCTCCCAGTTTTGTTTTGTTTTCTGTACATCCCCTTCATGTGTTAATTTTGACCTCCCGTGGTCTAATAAACAGTCATGACGGGTAAGCTAGGCTAGCCTCAAGCTAGGAATAAGTTGGTCTTCAGGGCGGTCATGTGAGACAAACGGGGCTCGTGACGTCATAAATCAGGACATGATGTTTAGTCTCAGTTAGTGTATACAAGTCAGACCTCAAAAGTTGTCAAAATTGTTAACTAGTTGCCCACAAAAGAAGCAATGGAGGTTAACAAGCAAAATTGCGTACTCGTTTGTGTTAGTCTGAGGCTAGCGGTAACAACAACTGCTAGTGTGGCCGCTAGCTAGTGTTAGCATCGCGCTAACCCACCCGGCTTCCGGTGGTCCTGTGCCGACCCTGTCGGCTCTTCCTCCGCGCCGCCTGCTTCCTCTTCGCGGCGAAAAGTGCGCCGGAGTCCGCGCGCTCTGCCATGACAGACCCTCCACCCGGACTTTTGGAAAGTCACGGGGCCATAAAAGTGCGTTACCGGGGTGGGGCTGCCTCGCAGCTAAGACGACGTTAGAAAACGGAAATCAAGACACTGAAATTATTCAGCATGGAGGGCGGGACGCGCGTTCAAATGGAGCCGCGCCCGCTTCCCCCAACACTCGCCAATCCCTGGTCACAGAGCTAACCAATGACAAGCTACCAATTGCCCGAACGGCCAATGAAATGTGGAGTTCAGACAAGAGCCCGCCCTTTCCGCCATACGTCAATGGATTAAGACAAAATAAGATTATTGATGAATAATTACTGAATTTCAACACTTAGCGGAGAAAAATGGAATGGAAGGAACCATGTAAAGATAAAAAGTCGAACTGTTGATACTAACAATGAATAATAACACAAAAACAAACACAATCATGTTTTTTTTCCTACTTTTTGGGCCCATGGTTGAGTTTATTTGTGCTTTGGTTTCACTGGATTTGTCCCGTTAATGATATTTATTTACATTTCACATCATTCATGGCTTGCAGCTAACACGGCTGAACGGGGAGACTGTTATCGGTGAACGCCGCGATGTCGTAACGATGTTTGAACTGTGGTTAACCATAAACTGGTCCTCCATTTTGACTTCAGACAAACGTCAGTTACCGTTGTCGGAGACGCATCAGGTAGGACGTTCCTTCACGCCAGCTCACAACGCTCGGGCCTGTGGGAGGGGTCGCTGACTAAAAGGGTGAAAGTAAACTGCGTGCTGTGATTGTGGTACAGGAACGGTTTCTCCTCGCTACAACAGACATGTTGCCGTCCATCGCTGTGGTGACCACGCTGCTCCTAAGCTCCGCCTTAGCAGAGAGCACAGGTGAGGCCTGAGGTGGGGTGGGAAGGGCGCCAGCAGGCCGCCCGCTAACGCCAACCCTTGTTGCTGTGCTGACAGTGTTCCTGCAGCGCAGCGCGGCAGGCCAGGTCCTGCGCCCGTCCTCCAGGAGGCGACGGGCCAACTCCAACTTGATGGAGGAGCTTTTTCCTGGCGACCTGGAGAGGGAATGCTACGAGGAGAGCTGCTCGCAGGAGGAGGCGGCAGAGATCTTCCAGTCTCGAGAGAAGACGGTGGGACGGGATGTCTGTTTGCCGCTGTGTGTGCGAGAACGCGGAGGAGGTCGCGTCCTCCTCATAAGAGCAATAATGCTGAAATCCTGAGACGGTCACGTGGTCTCTCTGACCTCTGGACTTGTGTCTGGTCCCACAGCTGGAGTTCTGGTTCCGGTACACAAGTGAGTGACCACCGGCTGAAATGTGAAATGACTGCGTGACGCAGCAGGTGTCCTGTCCGTGTGTCCTGTCCCAGACCTGAACCCGTGTAGGACAAACCCCTGTCTCAACGGTGGCATGTGCACTCTAGAGCGAGGCCACTTCCTGTGTCTCTGTCCCCCCCACTTCCACGGCGAGACTTGCCACTCTGGTAACCACGGCAACCGGTGCCATCACCTGCCGGCCTCCCTTTGATAACATCAATGTGTGTGTATGTGTGTGTGTAGAGGTGTCCATGTGTCGCTATAAAAATGGAGGCTGCCTGCAGTACTGCACAGACCTGCCCGGGGGCGCTGGTGTTCAGTGTGGCTGCGCTGACGGCTTCACGCTGGACTCTGACGGACGCAGGTGTTCTAAGAACGGTACTTTCCGCTACACCACCCCCCTGTGGTACACGCACACTAACGTGTGTGTCGTTTCAGTTCCGTTTCCCTGCGGCCAGCAGCAGGTGGCGCTGCAGCGAAGTCGCTCCTTGCTGGATCTCTCCGATCGGGTCAACGTCACGGGGGTTGCTGACGTCACAGGGGACGACAATGACACCGACAGTTGGTTCAACTGGACGCTCAGCGCAGACGCGGCCGCAAACGCGTCTCAGCTGCAGGAAGAGGATGGGGCGAGCAGGCCGGCTCAGGGGCTGAGTCCTCGCGTAGTGGGAGGAGCCTTGGAGAAGCCTGGAGGAAGCCCCTGGCAGGTGTGGAAACGTTGAAAATTACATCTGGACGGCACCTGACCTTCGTGATGTGTTCAGGTTCTCATCCGAAGGGCCGATGGTTACGGCTTCTGTGGAGGAACGCTGGTGTCGGATCGCTGGGTGATCTCTGCTGCTCACTGCTTCCAGCAGAGGGCGCACCACATTACCATAGGTCACATGAGACTCTCACCTGTCTAACAGCTAATGTTAGCATTGTGTGCTAGTCAGATTAGCTTTACTTTGGCAAACCTAACCACATTGATGCAGGTTCTAAATGTGCCCTGCGATTGACTGGCGACCAGTCCAGGGTGTACCCCGCCTCCTGCCCATAGCCAGCTGGGATAGGCTCCAGCATACCCGCGACCCTAATGAGGATAAGCGGTATAGAAAATGAATTAGCTTTGTTTTGGCTACACTAGCAGCAAGTTAGCTTTATTTTGGCTATGTTAGCCACTGGCTAGCTTTGTTTTGGTTTTGCAAGTTAGCTTTTTTTTGGCTATGTTAGCCACAGGTTAGCTTCAATTTAGCTACATTAGCCACAAGTTAGCCTTATTTTGGCTAAGTTAGCTTCAGGTTAGCTTTATGTTGGCTACAATTCAATTTAGCAACGTGCGCTTCTGCCACGTGTTTGTTGGGCGTGCAGGTGACTACGACAAGCAGCGTCACGATCCAGGTGAGCAGAAGATTGAGGTCCAGCAGGTGCTGATTCATCCTCACTTCCACTCGTTCACGCTGGACAGCGACATCGCTCTGCTATACCTGGCCCGCCCCACTGTAAGAGGACCCACCGCCATTCCTGCTTGCCTGCCTGACCCCCACCTGTCCACGTACCTGCTCAAGGTCAAAGGACGTCAAATGGCCTTTTTTGGACTCAACCTTGAACACAAAAAACCTTGTGTGTGTGTGTGTGTGTGTGTTCAGGAGGACACCAAGGGTGTGGTGACGGGGTGGGGGACCACAAAGTACCTGGGCAGGTACTCACGGTTCCTCAGGAAGGTGGCGCTCCCGGTGGTCAGCCACCACTCCTGCAGCCTGTCTAGTGAGCAGGTGATAGAGCGTTAGCATCACGCTAGCACGACAGTGTTGTCAGTTTGCTGGTGAGCAAAAGCAGACGAAGAGTGTTTCAAAAAGGTGAAGAAGATCCATGTTGCGTTCCCCCTGCAGGTGATCACAGACAACATGTTCTGTGCAGGATACCTGAAGGCCAGCAGTGACGCCTGCAGCGGCGACAGCGGCGGTCCCTTCGTGGTCAACTACAGGGGGACGTGGTTTCTGACCGGCATCATCAGCTGGGGCGAGGAGTGCGCCGCCAGTGGCAAATATGGTGTCTACACCCGGTTGGGAAACTTCCTGACCTGGATCAGAACCACCATGGCAAGGGTGGACTTGAACGCCACGCAGAGCTGAAGTCGCTTTTGTTGTTGTTGTGATGATGATGAAAGACAATAAAAGCATGTGTGAAGACGTGTATTTGATGCGCACACCTCCTTAGACCTTCCACCAGGAGGGGCTGCCGGTGCGGTTCTGTATCCACGGCACATATTTGACCACACGCGTGTAGACGCCGTACACCCTGCGGCTGCCGCACGCCTCGGGCCCGCCCCAGGACACCAGTCCGAACACCGCCCACCTCTGGCTGTGCGGCTCCTCCATGACAAAGGCGCCCCCACTGTCCCCCAGGCAGGTGTCCCGCCCCCCCTCATAGAAGCCGGCACAGAACATGTTGTCGCTGATGTTGTAGCCGCCCGAGCGCGAGGCGTAGCTGGCGCGACACTCGTCTTCAGACACCACCGGCAGCTTCACGTACTGCAGTAGGTCGGAGGTCGTTCCCAGGTCCGGGGTTAAGGTGTCGGAGGCGGGGTCTGAGATTCCCCAACCGGCAACGACACCCACAGAATTGGGCGGAGGCGCCGGGGCGCCGTCCTGCAGGACGTAATTGTCAAAGATGACTAGAACGTGATGAGCTCAAACACTTTCTGGCCGAGACCCACCTGGCGCTGTGGAGGGGGCAGACAGACAGGATGTACGACGGCGTTTAGCTCCACCGGGGCGCTTAGCCTCACCATGGCGATGTCATTGTTGTAGTCGTTAGGCTGGAAGTGTGGATGGAGGATGACCTCGTCCACGGAGTGACCGGCGGCCGTGAGTTTGTCTCTTACATCCACCATTCCGACAAAGACCTGACAAGACGCTCACGTCACCTCGGGACGCCATCTCGGATTGTTGGCGGTGCAACCTTATGGCTCACCTTGACGTGTTCGGGGGCCACGGGGACCACGCGGGCGTCTCGCCGTCGAGACCGCAGCACGTGGGCTGCCGTCAGGACCCACGTGTCGGACAGCAGGGCGCCGGAACCGAACCAGCGGTCCTCCGGGACGCGGGACAGATCTTCCACTCTCAGCAGAACCTGCCAGGGGAAGAGGCCAGGCTCGGCGCTGCGCCCCCCCACGATACGCTTCACCTGCGAGCGCGGGAGACTGGCGGGACGGCCGCACGCTGACAGGAGATCATACGACAGCTCAACACGCGTTCATCACGTGCACACGAAAGTTACACCATTACGACGACGCTCACCTGGCACACAGGAGGGAAGCTCCGCCCCCAAATCAGGATGGACCCAAAGCCCGCCGGGCCCGCAGTGGTACTGACCTGAAACAGAGGAAAGAGGCGTGATATCACATGACGTTATTAGTGATTGATAAGTACATTATAGATTGGAGCATTACTGTCGTCAGGTTGGATCTGGAAGCCGACATCCACGCACAAGTAGCGGACGGTGGCTCCAAACAGCGTGCTGTTGTCATGGCTACCAAACACCACATCGACCCGGTCCACTGCCGCGGGGGCGCCGCAGTCCACCACTGTGACGAAGCAACCCGACATGAGTTGGTGACTGCCCCGCTTTCAGGACGTGAGCGAGAGCGGCTCTTACTTTGACAAGCGGGAAGGCTGCTGTTCCACTTCCTGTCAGCTTGACACTCCATGTGGTGCTGATCCGCATGTTGGCCATCCTGCACCAGAAGCAGTCGCATGCTAACGCTCCTGATGTGCAGCACTGAAGCAAATAGTGTGGGGTTCTCATGAAGTCACCTGGAACAATCTGAACCCAGTAGCGCACGTGATCACCACGTGGTCTCTGAAGGAGTACTCGGACTGGATGGGGCTCAGTATGACGTTTGGAGGCCACTCTGGAACCGGACAGTGACTTCCTGTCTCTACAAAATAAAAGCACCTCAAGAAACCAGCTCACTGAGTTGTGCAGGTGATCATGCGTGCGCGTCACTGACCTACAGACGTGTACGTCAGCCTCCAGCCGAGGTTCTCCCCGGAGTTGTCACTGTGGAACAAGATGGCGGCCACGTTGCTGTCCGTGTCGATGACTCCAGGAGATCGGAGGCCGCAAAACGGACCCAAGTCTTTGGAGCCCGCTCGGATCTGGAACGACACGCCAGTAGTTGCTTTGGTCCGTGTGCACATGCATGTGTGTGCGCGCACGCGCGTGTCCTACCTTGACGTAGTCATACGGACAGACGACTTCAGGATGGTCCTCCACATCAAAGGTGGGGTCAAAGTGGAGGCGGAGCTTGAGGCCCGCCGCCACCTCGATCACATACAAGCACTCCGAACTCTTTGGATACGGAGCAGGGAAGTCCACGCTGCTCACTACGCCGGAACTTTCCCGAAACACGCGGCCACTGCACTCCACTGCACGCACGCACGCAGAGATTACAGATGTCAGAGGTCAGTCTCACACTTCATCAATCAAACATTGTGTGTGCAGAACATGTAAATATTTACCACCAATCAGCAGCCACTATCAGAACACACACACACACACACTCACACACAGTTGTTGATCTGCTTGAGATCTAAGGATCTTAAGGGTCTTAAAAGTTCTCAGCATGTTTCAACATTCCAAAAAGTCACATTTGGAGCAACATAACTTTTGCTCCGTGTGTGTGTGTTCGTGTGACCTCGCGCAAACTTTCACCTGTGCATGTGCGCTTGTCCGAGTGCAGCTTGTAACCATGACGACAGGAGCAGTAGAACCCCCCCAGGTAGTTGTGACACAGGTGGTCGCACTGCCTGTCTTCGTCCACACCGTCCACACACTCGTCCAGGTCTGACGAGTCAAGACAAAGAGGTCGTTGAGGCAACGAGTCAGTAAGGCAGCAGAACATGTCAACAAAAACAAGTCGACAAGAGGCAACAAGACAAGTCGTTAAGTCAACAGGTAACAAAACAAGACAAGTCAACGATCAACAGAACAAAATCAACAAAACAACAAATACAGTGAGGGAAAAAAGTATTTGAACCCCAGCTGATTGTGTAAGTTTGCCCACTAACAAAGAAATGATCAGTCTATAATTTCAATGGTAGCTTTATTTCAACACTGAGAGACAACAATGACAAAAAAATACAGAAGAATGAGTTTCAAAAAGAGTTCTAAATGAATTGGCATTTCCATGCAGGAAATAAGTATTTGATCCCCCATCCGTCAGCAAGATCTCTAGCTCCCAGGTGGATCTTATACAGGTATTGAGCTGACATTGGCAGCCCTCTCAGCTCGTTACCTGTATAAAAGAGACCTGTTCACAGAAGCCATCAATCAATCCAGATGCCATACTCTGCACCATGGCCAAGACCAAAGAGCTTTCCAAGGATGTCAGGGACAAGATTGTGGACCTACACAAGGCTGGAATGGGCTACAAGACCATCGCCATTTGGTGACAACAGTTGGTGCAATTATTCGCAAATGGAAGAAACATAAAATAACTGCCAATCTCCCTCGGTCTGGAGCTCCATGCAAGATCTCACCTCGTGGAGTTCCAATGATAATGAGAACGGTGAGGAATCAGCCCAGAACCACTCGGGAGGAACTTGTCAATGATCTCAAGGCAGCTGGGACCGTAGTCACCACAAAAACCGTTGGTAACACCCTACGCCGTGAAGGACTGAAATCCTGCTGTACCCGCAACGTCCCCCTGCTCATGAAAGTCCATCTACAGGCCCGTTTGAAGTTTGCCACTGAACATCTGACTGATTCAGAGGAAGACCGGGTGGAAGTGTTGTGTTCAGATGAGACCAAAATTGAGCTCTTTTGCATCAACTCAACTCGCCGTGTTTGGAGGAGGAGGAATGCTGCCTATGACTCCAAAAACACCGTCCCCACCATCAAATATGGAGGTGGAAACATTATGCTTTGGGGGTGTTCTTCTGCCATGGGGACAGGACAATTGCACCGCATCAAAGGGAGGATGGATGGGGCCATCAAGTGTTGGGTGAGATGGGTCGTGGTTGGGTATTCCAGCATGACAAGGATCCAAAACACACGGCAAAGGCAACAAAAGATTGGCTCAAGGAGAAGCATATTAAGGTCATGGAGTGGCCTAGTCAGTCTCCAGACCTTAATCCCATAGAAAATCTGTGGAGGGAGCTGAAGGTTGGAGTTGCCAAACATCAGCCACGAAACATGAATGACTTGGAGAGGATCTGCAAAGAGGAGTGGGCCAAAAAACCCCTGAGATGTGTGCAAACCTTGTGGCCAACTACAAGAACCGGCTGACCTCTGTGATTGCCAACAAAGGTTTTGCCACCAAGTCCTGAAACATGTTTTTCAAAAGGGTTAAATACTTATTTCCTTCATGGAAATGCAAATTCATTTGAAATGCATTTTTCTCGATCTTTTTTGTCACTGTTGTCTCTCAGTGTTCAAATAAAGCTACCATTGAAATTATAGACTGATCACTTCTTTGTTAGTGGACAAACAGCGGGGGTTCAAATACTTTTTTCCCCTCACTGTAAGTCGACAGGAAAACAGATCAACACAAAAACAAGACAAGCCAGCAAAAAAACAAATAGCCAAGAACACAAGTCGCCAAGTCAGCAACGCACCCACAGCGCTGTAGTGGGCCTTGAATCCTGAGAAGTTTTCCTCATTGGAGAAGTCGGAAGAGAAGATGACGCTGAGGGCGTTCCCGGCGGAGGTGATGACCTTTTGACCTGGCACCGCCTCCGTGTCCGTGTCCTCCCGACCACAGAACAGCGCCAGCATCGCGCCCTCCGCCTCCACCTGCATGAACACAGTAAGACCACCTGGTGCCAGTGTGTGTGTGTGTGTGTGTGTGTGTGTCGGGAAGGCGCGGCCTCACCTGCACGTAGTCGTACTCGCACAGGTATGAGGGCTCCAGGTCAAAATGGCTGAAGAAGAGTCGCACCCGAAAGCCGTCGGGAACGCTGATGTTCCAGCGATGGCGCGTATCCGGAGGATAGGGTCCCGGGAAGTTCGGCGACTGGAAGCTGCCAAAGGTTTGTGTCGACGACGGCAGCTGAGCGTCCATCAGCGCCAGGGAGGCCCACAAACACACACACCTGCGCACGAGCACACCTTGCTGACATTTGGACCTCAGGCACAGCGCTAGCTGACACAAAAGACAAGATCATTCTAGAACACCTCATGATGGACTCCATGTCTGCTCCTCGTCTCTTCTGGTCCGATGAGTCCCGTACCAGGCACGTGCTGGAATGTTTACGCCAGGCCTCCGCTGGGCGGCGCCAGCCGAGGCCTGGCAGGGACGTCACGCGGCGCCACGCCCACACTCGTTGCCGTGGAGACCGCCCGGGGTCCTGGCTGCTTGTTGCGGAGGGAGGTCGGCCATGGCGAGGCGACACAAGCGGCTCCTGCTGGCCTGCGGAGGCGCATTCGGCCTCTGCTGCGCCCTGGCGGCCGCCGTGGCCACCGGCCTGCCGCTCTGGATCGACGGGACCGTGCTGTGTCGCACCGGGGCCGAGCTGGTCAACGCCACCGGAGCCGAGCTGGACAAGTTCGTGGGCCGCCTCGCGTACGGACTCTTCCACGGGGAGCGAGTGAAGACGTGCGGCCTGGGAGGAAGAACTTCCCGCTTCTCAGGTGAGCGCTAGGAATATAATAAGAAGAAGAACGACCTTAATGGCGGTAGCAGCGGACGTCACTGAAGTCCCACCTCATGAATAATCAAGCGAGTTAAGCTCCACCCACTCCGAGCTTGTTTTCTCTGGTTCCATGGGCGCGAGCAGATCACGTGCTGTGATCAAGTCTTCTGCTTGACTGCGTAGCGACTGACAAGGCAGCGTTGTCTTTCAGAGCACGTGACCGCTCTTCATGCATGTTTACGTCACGTGGGACGCTTAGGCGTCATTTGGGTGGAGCTAATAAGCTTGTTGCAGTGACGAACAAAGTATGTGTGGGTTTCGCGGTGGTGCGTTCGAGGACCGCGCGCACACAAGGAACAAAGACATAGAGTAATTGCGGTTAATTGGTCCCAAATCTCATCGCGATAGGGGCATTTCTGCAATGTAGCTGTCGATATTAATGAAAGAAAATCAATATTATTGTAGTGAAAGCATAGCGTTCCATATACGATTTGTACCATTATTAGAGCACTCTAGACATGAAGTAACACCCCTATAGTCACCTTTACGCCCACATTACTCAATAGAGTAGATCAAAATAAACCATTTAAGACATAAATGAAAGTTTAGCATGGGTTAGCATCATCTCACCCCTACTCCCTAGGACCCCCCCCCCCATAAAGGCCCCGTTTTATAGCTGTCTCGGGCAATGCCCGTAAAGTGAAGCTATGCCTTTTATTCTTCTAGTTACAACTTTACTCTCGTAATATTACGGGCTTTTTTCCCCCTCAAATGTATATGTATTATATTACAACGTTATTGTAACGTTATTATACAAAAGACAACTGTTACTTTTCCACATATTCCTCTTTATTGTTTCTTCCAGGCTCCTCCTGGACTCATCGTTGTGCATAATGCTGTAAATGAAAGTTCTTGTGTGTGCCAGTCTTCTCAGAGCTGATGGACGCCGTCCCGGCAGGTCTTCACGTGACCATCGTCTTTTTCTGCGCAACGCTGATCGTCTTCTCATCCGTGGCGAGCGGCTTCTTCTTCTTCAACGCCTTTGGCCGCCCTTACGAGACGCTGCACGGGCCCCTGGGACTTTACTTGTGGACGTCCATCTGCTGTGAGCGTCCCACACTGCCGGTTGTTTACGACGCCCTGTGAAGGCACTTGAGTGTCATACTGCGTCACGCCACTAGGGGGCAGACATGACTATCATTTCCAAGCTGATGTTCTGGTGTCCCGCAGGTCTGTGCAGCTTCCTGGTTCTGATCCTGTTCGTCTCAGAGGTGAAAGTCCATCGTCTGTCCGAGCGCATTGCCAACTTTAAGGAAGTGGCCTTCGTCTTCCAGACGTACCGCGAGCGCTACGACATTTCCTTCTGGCTCTTCCTCCTGGTCTTCCTCCTCCACGGAGTCAACGTGGCGCTGATCCGACTGGCTGGGATGCAGTTTCCCTTCCAGGGAACCAAAGACTTGGACCTGAGCGGGGGAGCGGCAGACCTCATGTACTGAATGACCGCAAAACGTAACATTACGTGAACATTTATTTTTGCTGGCTCGCCACAAATTCATTTAGACCGCCACAAATACATTTGGCCCTACCTGCTCATAAACACATTAAAATGCACCCGGTCTGCCAGAGAATAAGAGGATGGAGCAGGATGGGAGTTGCCAACTTAGCAGCCTTATCGCTATATTTAATAAGAAAATAAGAAGTTAATAATAATAATGGATAATAGTGGAAAACGTTCGAGCAGCCCCGGTTTAAAGCGCAAACACTCGCATCTTGAAGTGACACGTTGACAAGTCACGTGAGCGGCTAGCATGTTAGCATCGAGGGCAGCCGTCACGTTTTCAAGCGAGGAAGCGTTTTGGTGGATTTCTTTTCTCTGGTCTAAAATTGCAAATAATTCATTTCTCATGCTATCCGAAGAGCGCCGCAGCTACAAATCCAACACAGATCACTTTACGCAACATTTTCCAGCACGAAGATGCTCTGACAAGTGTAACCGAACGTTTATTGGATATTGCGCGCGTCTAATTGTTTCTTTATGAGCAAAAGTGAATTCCAAATATGTTCCGTAACTGTGAGGGGCATGTTGTGGGGTAGATGTTTTTAGGGCTTTTTATGAGTGCTCTCACGGTTTTTTGGACACCGGCATGGATCTACTGTATGCATGTGAGGATTTTTAGAATAAAAATATATGCACAAGTAAAAATTCATCTTGGGCTGACTTTATAGAATTGAATATTTTACATATCATCTACGGTATGTTGGTAAAAAAAAAAAGTTCTCACTTGAGGGACACACAAGGAGGACGCAAATCAGACCATCCCGCTCCACTGCAGGGACGAGTACGTCACGCCTCCGCTGCTTTGCGGCGAGCACAACAGGGCGGTCTTCTTCACGTTGGAGCCCAGACGAGCCACGGCGAGGACGTCCAGCAGGGCCACGCTCTCGTCCGCAGACACGCAAACGGCGATGAAGTGGGCGTGGAAACGAAGCGGATCGCCTGGGAAGAGCGACCTCGTTCGTAAAGGTGGCTGGTTCAGAGAGGAAAACAAACTTACCAGGATAGACGAGGAAATCGCCGCCAAACTTCCCGGCCGAGGTGAGGTAGAAACCCCGCCCCCTGAGGTCTCGGAACACCTGGTATCGGGTGTTGCATCGTGGGTCTTGGCTGGTGGCCACGCCTGCTAAAAGGAGGGCGTGGTCCTCGGCGCAATGAGTGAGTCCCGCCCTTGCCGTGCTCAGCTGGACCACCAACGCCGAGCGAGGAAAGCTGAAGCTGCACTCCAGGGCCTCCAGGCGCCCACGCAGATCCTCATCATCACCCCCGGATCCGGACTCTAAGTGAAGCAGAACCATTAGATGATAATACGCGCGCTTTTCATCATAATGACGACTCGCTCACCTGCTTGCGACGACCTCATGGCTCTAAATAGCGCCGACTTCCTGTCGTGTAGAGCGAGGACCTGCTGCTCCTCAAAACTGCACCGCAGGTTCTCCTCAAACCGCGCCACCTGCTGACGATGCTCCGCCCCTTCTGTGTCCTATTTATAACAACAGAGGATCAAACACGCCCACTCCCTCCCCGCCATCCTGGACACAAACTCACCAGCGGTCCGGGCGGCAAGATAGAAGCCGCGTGGTGCTCCACTAGCAGGCGCTCTTCCTCTGGCAGTAACAATAACGGCCGTCCCATGCGGACGTTCTGTCTGGGGGTACGCGGCAGAGACCCCAGCAGCGCCCCCACCAGGCCATGATACCGGACCACGCGCAAATCCTCTATCCTCCACAGCAGAGGGGTGGAGTCACAGTAGCTTACACCAACAACCCGGGGAGATGGCTCCTCCTCTTCGTCAGCCATCTTTGCTCTCTGGAACCCTAATTAGGAAAAATGCTTTCAGATATCAACCAATCAGAGAAAGAAAACATTCTAGCTTGACTGTGGGCCAGCTAGTTGGCCTTGTGTAGTTAAAAACAGCCTCATTGCTATTAGTGTGCTGTGACATGGGCCAGCACTACAGATTCTGAAGGCCGTGGGCAGATTATATTGACATGGCAACACATAACGCTACTAAATGAAGACAAATACTAGCAATTTCAAAGAACAAATGCAAGAATTGAAGCTGTGAACAAAGGTCAGGGCTTCTGGTAGTGTTTAGGCCAGCAGAGAAGGCTTTGCTGGCCCTGAGTGAACGCCACCGGATGATAAAGATGAAACTGATGTCATAGCCCCGTTGCAGATGTGACTTTGTTTGATACCCATTTGACATACACGCTTTGAAGAAGGTAGTAGACACTCAAATGTAACGAGAGAAGACCAATAAAAGGTATGGAACTCGTTGGTTCTAAGGGACTGTTACTGTTTGTGATTTACCAAACGTTTAGTCCGAGTACTATTTTGATGCTATTATTTTCTCAAGCCTTTAAGGTTACGGTTGTCTCAAGTACATGACAAGAACGACTTAAGAACGTAATTATAGCTAAAAACGCTAAAAGTCCAACAAGGCGTATTTATTGACGTAACATACTCACAAACTGTCTGGAGACCAGGTTAGATGATAGCGTCACATCATAAAACGCCTAAATTTGATTACCGGTTAGCTGCTGTTTGCGTAGCATTTTAGCTAGCTTCCTGTGAGCGTTTGCATGTACGCGCGGCGCTTTACGCGTTCGCGACATGCCGTAAACCGTGCCTTAGGTAGTTTACGATTGTCACGTGACATAATCCCTTATCTTTTTTTCATACACTCGAACAGGAACAATATAATTACGGTAATACTCTCATTGACGGATATTTTCGTAAAAAAAAATAAAAATAAATTGATGCTCACAAAATAAAGTTTATTCAACTTGAAACATGCTAAGCAGCCACAATGGAAAAGAGGCTTTTATTGAGAAAGTCACACTGTCATTCAATTCAGAATCTGTCACTAAAACTGATGCTTTGGTTGTTCATGTTTCCTACATTTCCCACAATCCTCTGCAAAACGTACAAAACACCCCATTGGTTTTTCAGTAGCTGGGGGCGGCAAAAGCCACGCCCCCTTCCCTGTCAGAGGGAGGAAAACAGGCAGCATGGTGTGGCCTCAGTGTCCCAACTGCAGCTCCTTGAGCTCTTCCAGCAGCTGCTCCTCCTTCTGGATCTTCTCTAACTGTGGACACACGACAAATGGGAAGTGCTGCCATGACTTCCTGTGCTTCAACCATCCGACAGAGAATCAAGACGAGCGCCGTCAATCACGTGACCTCACCTGGTTCTTCTGCAGAGCTTTTCCAGACGCTTGGTGCTCCTTCAGCTCCTCGATGGCTTTCAGCTTCTGCACGACACAAACATGCGACACGGCCGCTGCGTCACGTGACCCCCGTCTCAGTAACCGCTACCTCGCGCTCACCTTCTTAACGTTCTTGATCTTCTTGTCCGTCTCCGGGTCGCCACAACTCTGCTCCAGCTGGCTGTTGGCGAAGGGGGCGGGGTCGGCAGAGGGAGGGTCGGGCTCAGGCTTGGTCTCCTGGTGAACAGAAAAACAAAGATGGCGGTGCACATGGCGTGGTCAGCAGGGTAATGAGGTGACGTTACCTGTTTGGCCGCTTTCCGAGCTTCTCGTTTCCTGAGGTTCTTCAGGGCAGCTTTGGACAGGTTCTTGTCTGCCGGTCGCTGGTTCTGAGGTGGCTCCTCCTCGTGCTGACAAGCACACACACCAGTCAGGTCACAAGCGCTTCCATCGTGTCACGTGATCGCCTCACCAGCTTGGAACCGGGCATGGCCGGGAGGTGTCTTAGTGAGGGGGGGCGGTAGGCCTGCGTGGGCGGGGCCTGCGTGCTCCCCAGCTGACTGGGCGGGGCCTGGAACTTGACCGGCCGCTCGGGGAAGGTCCCGTCGGGAAAGGACTGCCAGCGGACTTCCCACAACTCGGACCCGGCCGGCGCATTCCACTCGTGCAGCACGGAGCCCGTGTAGTGCCACATCTTGTAACCGTTGCCGACACGCAGACGCGGCGCGCATGTTGCCGTGACAACGTGCTCGCCGTCGGGACACCAGGAAAAGTATGTGGCGTCCGCAGCCTGAGGTTTGGACACCTGTGGACACGAGCAGCCTGATTACGGCGGGGGATGGGCAGTCGGGGACACGGACCGCACTGGTCTGCCTCACCTGTTTGTACTTCTTGACGTCCCAGACCTCCATCTGGCCCCGCAGGTTTCCAAAGCCGGCCAGGACCAGGATGTGACCCTGCGGACTGGACCCGCAACCCACCCGGTGATAGGAGGTTAGTCTCAGCAGGCGGAAGCTGCACCAGCCAGTTCTCACCTGTAGTAGGCGGCGTTGCGCGACCCGGTTCCAAAGTCAAAGACGGGCTCACACTTGAGGTTGAAGATGGTGGCCTTGGCCGGCATGAAGCCGTACACCACGCAGAACTCACACGAATTTGGACTCCACGCCGTGTCGTAAATAGGCCCGTTCTTTGCTGGCCCAATAACAACAAAAGGTATTGACGGAGGGCGTCCAATGGAGGAGGGTTGCGTTGTTGTGCGAGTGGGTGTGCTCACGCAGCTGGACCAGCGCCGTCTCTCCGCTGACGGCCAGGTAGTGCAGCGTCTGCTCGCCGTAGTAGGAAGCGCCGCTTTTATCCACCTCCGTGCTTGCCGTCACCAGCACCGCTGACGCTGTGGCAAAAAATGTGACGTCAGCCACGTTGCCGCCGCGACTCCCGCGTGCGCCACGTGTCTCACCTTTCTTATTCCACAGCATGCTGACCCGGTCCGCCTTAAAGAAGCTCTTGTTGGCCAGCGCCGCACTGTGACCGGACAGCGCCGGGTACTGATACAGGCGGACAAATGATGGCGCGCCTTTGCTCCCCGGGACGTAGACGGCCACCTGGAGGAGACAAACAAAGATGGAGACGGCGGGAAGGAGTCGGCGAAGAGCGCGTTTGGTTTGATTTCTCACCTTACTGGGCTGACTGCCTGGTGAGAGTTCAAAGTCTGAAACCTTCTGCATGTGGAGCTTGTTGGCAATGGCGTCTGACAAGAGAAACACTCGACCATCAGGCACCGCTTGTACCTGATGAACGCTCATTAGCGTGCCCGCTACCGTGCTATCCCCGTGTGTACAGTGGTGTGAAAAAGCCATTTCTTATTTTTTGCATGTTTGTCACACTTGGGGACACCCCCTCCTCCTCCCATCAACGCCTTACCGTGGTGGAGGGGTTTGAGTGCCCGAGTGATCCTAGGAGCTACGTTGTCGGGGGCTATGAGGCCCTGGTAGGGTCTCCCGAGGCTAACAGGTCCCAGGTGACGGGCCAGACAAAGAATGATTCATAAGACTTGATGATAAAGACCAAGAGGAGAGTCTGCACCTCATCCGGACGTGGGATACCGAGGCCTCACCTTGGAGCCAGGCCTGGGTTAGGGGCTCGCAGGCGAAGAAGCCAAACAGGATCTCCCCCCCCCGCAGACCCACCACCTGCAGGGGCGAAGCATTGCGATTTGGGTGGCGGTGGACGGCAGGCGCCTGGGCCACTTGGTCTTTTTGGCCAAATCTGGTTCTTGGGACACGGCTCGGATGCCTCCCTGGTGAGGTGCCCAGCCGGGAGAAGGCCCCGAGGCAGACCTAGGACACACTGGAGGGATTATGTGTAACAGCTGGCCTGGGAACGCCTTGGTGTCCTCTTGGTGGAACTGAAAGAGGTGGCCAGAGACCCGGAAGTTTGTACTTACCTACTGAGACTGCGGCCTACGTGACCCAGATATTTGGAAGAAAACTGAATGGAATGGTAATGGGCCACAGACCTTCCAAAAAGAGTATTTCCCAAAGCTCTTGGGGATCATGAAGATGTTTTCTGACAACATTAAAACAAACCTTAAAATTCCTTTTGTTCAGCAGTGGTTTTTGCCCAGTGACCTTAACTAAGGCATGTGAGGTCTGCAGTTCTTGGATGGGGTTGTGGGGTCTTTTGTGTCCTCTCAGATGATTCGTCGCTGCGCTTTTAGGGTCACCTTGGTTGGCCTGGGAAGGTTCAGAACTGTTCCATGTTTTTGCCATTTGTGGATAATGGCTCTCACTGTGGTTTGTTGGAGTTCCAAAACTTTAAAACATTTCCAGACTGATAGACTTCAATTTATGTCAGTTTTAACCGTGGGAGGGGGCACTTTTTCCCACCACTGTATGTTCGTGCCACACGTCAAATGTCACATGTCGAATGGTGTCTTACTGAAGTCGTTGTCCTCAAAGAAGTGCAGCTCGTTGTTGACGCTCCTCGCCGCCATCTTCTCATCTTCGGACCAGCAGGGACACCTGCGGGCCGACAACGTCTTAGCGGGGCCTCCAAAAAGCGGTCAGGTGAAAGCAGCCGCCCTTCAGACTAACCACATGTCCACCTTCTTCTGGAAGAACGCTTTGACGAGTCCACCGCTCGACAGCTCCCACAGTTGCAGGTTGGCGTCGCCCTGAGCGACCTGTGAACTCTCTTGACACAGCAGGAGAACGTGCATGAACATCTACAGGGTCGCGTGTCCGTTACTGGGGTCTTACTGGTGTATGGTTGCCAGGTGACCAGGATGCTGCCCAGAGGAGAGAACTGCAACAGTGTGGTCTTCGGAAGGTCAAACGTGGCCACCGGGGAGCCGTCTGATGTTTTGACCACTCTGACGCTGGTGGAAGCGTAAGACAAAAAGCATTATTCTCTGCGTACTGGCCCTTTAAGAGCTCGTTTGGCGGCAAGATGTCAAGAGGTAACTACACTTGTCCGTTGCACCAAGCGAACAACGAGCCGTCCCGGCTGAACGTAATACACTTGCTCGGCGCCCCGTCTCTGTTACACACACACACACACACAGTGAGAAGCTGGGAGTTTGCGTGGGTGATGACGTCACGGGTGATGTCACATCACCTGGGGAAGGCGGCGTGCTCTTTGCACGAAGGAGGTCCACAGAGCAGAGACGTGCCATCGGATCCACGCACTGGAGCACACATACACACAATGAAGTGTCAATCAAACACCGTGAGGTGTCAATCAGATAGACTACGCAGCAAAGGTGTTAATTGGCTGTTTTTCTTTGCCCGTTGGAGGTGAGGCTGCAAAGTTTCCTTCCAGAGCCAGCATAGCCCACGGAAGGAGTTTATGGAGCGGAGTTACTTCAACTAACCCCGGACAACCCGAACCAACCTGCTAACAGCGGTACTGGTGGCGCCATGTTGACGTGCGGCGGAAGTCGAAGAGGGATTGACCGGAAACGCGTCGACGAAGGCGGGGCGTTAGCTGCCACGTCAGCCCGGAGTCCGGGTTTTGGGACACGTATTTAAATATAAAAGTCAAAAAATAGATTTATTCGTTGTTGCGACTTTTGTTAAATAACACACTCGTGGTCAGGCCATCTCCAATAAATTTCTGTTTGAAAAGGATTTAGTGGCGATTCGTTGTCGTTCACGTTTCCACTTCCGGTTTGACAATAAAAGTTCCATTGGTGAGATCCCCTGTGGCGTATCCAGCATAAACACGCGCTCACGCAGATCGATAATATCGCGGTAACGATGGAGAGAACAAACAGCGTACTTGACGCTCTTTGTCGCCTAACAGAACGTGACACTGAAACGACGAGCGTCGTATTTTGAAGGCGCATGCCGGAAGTTGACGGAAGACACGCGCGCCTGATGCAGGAAGTGGCGCCGGGAGGGGCGGGGCCTGAGCTTTTTGAGTACGTCGACAAGCGAGCGGCGACCTCACTTCCAACGAGCTCCGCGGAAGCGCACCAAAACAAAGCGGCCGACCATCGACGAGCAGCCGACGAGCGAGCGGGTTTCACGGCTCGAAGAAGAAGAAGAAGAAGAAGACAAGATGGTGGCCAAGCAGAGGATCCGAATGGCGAACGAGAAGCACAGCAAGAACATCACTCAGCGGGGCAACGTGGCCAAGTCCACGGTGAGTGACAAGTCCGGCGTCCGGCAAACCAGTAACACCAGTAACACCAGTATCAGATGGCCGGGTGGGGGGGTTCGGACAGCTTGAGTTGCCGTGACCAAGCGGGCTGCTGCTGTTGCTTTCAGAGGAACCTGACCGAAGACAAAGGTGTCGGACCGTGGCTGCTCGCGCTCTTCATCTTTGTCGTCTGCGGTTCGGGTAAGTTCTATTGTCCGCTTCTGGGGGGGACCCGTCACTCCACGACACCTTTAGTCGACCACTTTGGAAATCCATGGTTTTTCTGAGCGGTCGCACGTGAAGCCCCGCCCATGTGACGTGACGCCGCGCCACGTGGGCGGGGCTTCCGCTAGCCTTGGCCTGGCCCGTAATGTCAAGCCGCCCCGCGTCGGGCTAACTTGACAAGTGCGGCACAATTGATTTCTTTACCGGATGGTGAGCAGACCGCTTGTTTGTTTTGGCAGCCATTTTCCAGATCATCCAGAGCATCAGGATGGGCATGTAGTGATGACGTCACACCGGCTGACCAACCAAAACATTCCTGAACTTTGACCTGCGACCATCCCTGGCTGCCACCCCCCCACCAACACATGTGCACAGATGGTTTCTCCCACTCGTCTTGTTTATTCAACGTGTCGCCGCCGACGACCTTGTCGCTGTTTGTGCCTGTGTTTACATGTGCCTAAGCTCCCCCCCCCTCTGATTGGCGCTTATCAGACGGTGGGCGGGGTCAAAGTGCGTCTGTGGGTTTGAATGTGTGTAAGTGTGATTGTGTGTTTGGGAGAGACTAAATAAAGTTTCACCTGAACACAACATCGAAGACGTCGCTTGTAGTTTAGAAATCGAATCAAGACAGGGGGGGCACAGATGGGGCCCGTTGCCACGGTAACACTCACACTACTTGGTTTTATTTGATAGTAAAAGTTTTAGTCGCCATGTGAATGTTAGTCCTCGCTTTATTGTCGCTGAGGCGCCAAAAGGCCTCCATGGCGACGGGTCGCTCCCACGGCAACGCATGAATGTTTGCCGACGAGCGTCCGGGCGCGCTCATGGGGGAGAAAGTAAAAGGATAAGAAGAGGTAAATGTTTGAGGTAGCACAGAGTCTAGAAATGGGAGGGTCACATGTCTCTACGAGTATTTCAAACGCTAAAACGTCCTCCGATCTCAGCTGTTGGACGTCTCTTCCGGCTTCAGGCGGATGCTCCACGAGTTGGTGGACACGCCGTCGCCGCGGCGATGGACGCGGCAGGTGTACACGCCCTCGTTGAACTCGTTGGCAACGATGCGGAGATCACGCCCTTTGACCACGATGTAGCCCGGGATGGACGCCGCGATCCGCTCGCCGTCTTTGTACCAGCTGGAGACACATCAGAGCCGTCATGACGACACAACCGGGCTTCCCGTGTACGCCACGCCGTGACGCGGGTCAGCTGACCTGACTTTGGGCGGTGCGCGCGGGTTCTTGGTGCCGCAGCGGAAGCCTACCACCTTCCCGCGCGGGACCACCTTGACCTTGACGTTGGCCGGAGGCGGCGTTGGCGTGGCGACCGCTTCCAGGGGTTCTGGAGCAGCAACAGAAGGGGCGGTCAGTTTGGGGAGGGCATGATGAGCGGCGGGGACGGGCTCACCAAAGCACAGGTCGCAGCGGCGAGGACAGTTCTTCTTCATGAACCACTTCCTGCGCTCGCAGAAGCCCAAGCGGGCCCACGCGTCGCACACGCGCTTCTTGTCCTCACAGCCTGACGACAACAAACGCCATCAGATTAGCGCGTTACCGTGGCGACAAGATACTTTACCGTAGAGCCTCTGGATGGCCCACACGTCGTCCTGCCCGACGTTCCGCTGGCCCGTGTAGGTGGCGTTGGGATGCATGAGGGCGTGCGGGTCCCTGGAGTGCCACAGACCCAGAGCGTGGCCGATCTCGTGCGCTGCCACCTGGACCAGGTCGTTGAGCCACACCCCTGAGGGGACACACCAGCACCAACATCTCCATTGCTCTACAAACTCCCGATAAGCTCACACTACCTTGTTTCCAGCTGAACCGGGACTTTCCCAGGATCCAGAACTCGTGGTTGTCAAAGTGGATCTCGCCTCGAGGCGGCAGGAAGGCGTGCGCCAGCTCACCGTTGAGCCCGTCGAAACACGGGTGGAGCGGTGAGCGCCAACAGTCCGAGTGGTTGAAGGTGTAGAAACCTGCCACGCACACACGTCATCAGACCGCGGCAGCTGGCCCCGGCAGCCCCACCCCCACCTCTCTTCCTACCGATGACGATGTCGGCGGTGGCGTTGGTGACCTCCGTGAAAGTCAGCGGCGACACGTCGCTCCACTTGGCAAAGGCGATGCTGATGGCCTTCCTGGTGTCATCCGCACTCAGCGTGTTTGGAAACTTGTCCAGCCTGAAGGACGCCAAAGGTCAAGTGTCACGACTGTGGGGTTAGCCTCGCGCGCCAAAGAGCTAGCATCACCTGTACGTGATGTTGACGTGCGTCCACTTCTGTCCCAGGGGGTTGATGGTGTAACGTTTGCTGACTCTGTGAGGTGAGCCGTCGTGGCGGCGCGCCAGCGTGTTGGCACCAAACACCTGTGAGGCAAAAAGCGGGGGGTAACTTCCTCGGCCGGCCGCTAGGGGCAGCAGTACGGCTGCGTGAAGATGACGGGCACTGCACATTGCTGCCCCCTACAGGAGGACAGCACACTTGTCCGTCTAAACACACAACGTGTCTCTGGTGCTTCACGGGAATACAAAACTCTTGGAAAGTATAAATAAAAAAGCAAAACCAACATGGAAGATAAAAATATACGCACACACATGCAGTGTGACGTGGCACACGTGCAACTCTCCATCTCACGCACGCACAAAACTGACCTCTGCCATCATCATCAGCAGGAGCAGCGGAACCTCCATGACCCCGGTGACGTCACGCAGCCACGCACATGTCAAGCGGCCGTCAGTCAAAGCAGCCCTTTATATGAGGTAGTCCCGGTTCCGTCCCGGCGGGCTTTTGGAGTGAAGCGACTCAAGTTCTGCAGCTGAGGCTCTCGCGCAAGGGGGGCGGGGTCAGGTGATCTCGAGTTTAACTCTTCAGCTTCCAACTTGGCCTCTTCACCAAAGCATGGGGGTGGGGCAGGTAGGACCACCCTCTCTTGAGGTGTTTTCCCACTGACTCGTGATTGGGTCCAGATGTCTTGGTGTGTCCTCGGAACGGAACATCTGTCCAAACAAGGACGCTCCGCCTCCTCCCTTTTTTTTATTTAACGCGTGCTGAGATAAAACGCGATTTTCTGCCTCTCCAGCAGGGGGCACCGCCGAGCTCCTCGCGCGTCTATTATGGCAACGGCTGCGGGGCAGAACCAGGCCAGCAAAGTATGCAGGCAAACAACGATGCTGATTTCTGTGTTCGGGAAGTGTGCGAGAAAATGACGAGCGACAGGCGGCGCCAGAGAGCCAAGACGTCACGTGCTTCCGTCCCCCCTTGGCAGCCCCCCAGATGACCCCCTCGGGGGGGGGACGTTTGGCCGGCAGGCAGCTGACGGATGAGGGTTTAATGACACCATTCACACACATTCTTGTCTTTGTGCGCGAAAGGAAGCGTCTGTCAGCGTGTTCTTAGAAGCTGCATGTTGCCTTGGAAACCAGCCGGCGTTTCAAAATGAAGTCATACGCGCGGCCACGGGGTACGAACCACTCACTTCCTGTCAACGGCTCGTTCCTTTTCTCACGACTCCGACTAAATGACCTTTGACCGGCTCCTTGGGCACCTAAGTGATGAGGCCACGCCCCCTTTCAAACTCAGCTGCGGTACTGCAAGCAGCCACCGGGGGGCACACAAACACCTCACGCTGCCATTATTGGGAGTCACGTTTTAATTTGGTAACACACTTTGACAAAAGTTTGTGGACAGCAGAGTCATGTGCCCCACGCCGCGTTTGTCACACGGGGCAGTCTTTGAGCAAAGTAGTTCCCGCCGTCAGCGCTGTTTTTTCTTTAGGTTTCGATTTTCTCATCCAGCTCACAAAAATCAAAACCTAAAAAAACCACAGAGCAGCAGCATCTTCGATGCCGCCCGTCATCATCGCCTGGTAACTTTAAAAGTCCTCTGATGGCCACCCGCAGACGAGTTGACGAGTCGGGCTTTTAGCTCAATGGCTACCGCCGCTCCACTCTCATGCAGATCTGTGGACGCTGGTTCGAGCCCAGCTGAGCAGGGCCGGACCACACCACACGCCACCTTCCGTCCAAAAGATGCTGTGGGCTTTGCTGTGTGGGCGGGGCTCCTTGAGTGACATTAACATGTCCCACAGGTAAACACCTGGAGAGCAAGAGAAAGAGGTTACTTCCGGGTTTTTGCTCACCTGTGTCGAAGTGGACAAGTGGTGGCGCTAGCTAGTACTCAAGGCCACCACTACTTTCTCTCTCTCCACTTTAAAGCAGTGCTTCTTAACTGGGGTGGGGGAACAGCTTGTGTGAACCACCGCTTTAAAGGAGCGAGTTTCACTGGGGAACACCCCATTCAGAACTCCGTTTAAAATCGCAGCGTTTTAAGGTCGCCCCTTCGGCACGTGGGCTAAACTAAACTGAGCAACGCAAACGATAAAGATTGACGTTGATAAAACAGGATAGTCAGAACGGCATTCGGAACTCCGTTTCAAATCGCGGCTCCTTAAGGTACCCACTTCGGCGCCTGGGCTGAACCAAACAATTCTCACACAAATGATAAAGGCTGACGTTCATACGACGTCTTTTTTGGTTTTCGGCGCGCGCGCACACACAGATAAACGTGGGCTAGAAATTCGTTAAGACGCAATCACGTCGCCCGTTCACGTACCGTGACTACTAACCGGCTAAAGATGACTTTTTATGTTTTTTTTCATTGCCAAATTCAAAGGACATACGCTACGGCTGAAGGATTGATGACAAATTAATGACAAACGCCGAGTGTAGCGGCGTTGCTATGCCGGTCGCCAAACGACGCGGAGACGAGTTAGCTAGCTGCTAACTTAGCCGTCCAGCTTGCAGTCAGACGGTGACGTCACCGTCAGAGGGACGAGTGCAGACAGTTGTGTTCTATGTTTCTTACCCTTCTTCACAGACGACCACAGGCTGGGGGGGAGGGGGAAATCAGGACCCAGCCGCTCCAACACAACAACAGAACAATGGAACACAACCTGCCGCGTCCGCCGTCTGCCCCGCCGTAATAATCAAGATGGCGGCTGTCAGCTGAGCGGAGCGCAGCGCCGCGGCCGCGTTCCATTTCGAGAGTCCCACTTCCTTCGCTTTGGCGCGCGCCCCACCCCGCTGCACCGAAGGCGAACGAGTGTTACCGTGATCAGTAAACACAGATAATAAAACCAAAAAGAGTCAAAAAGCTTATGACAAAAAACTGAACTATCTTCATCAAGTTCAAAGAGTTGAGTTGGCGACAAGCAAAGATGCATCAATAATTGTATGCAAACATCCAGACAGTCATGTGACAAGAAGGAGTCATTAGGACAAAGTGCTAATGGTTGAGTGACGTCATAGCAGCTTCATTAACATGAATTCAGTGAGCATACTGGTCCCCATATGGTCCTACTGGTCCCCGGGTGGTCGAGCGCGAGGGCCGGACGGGAAGCGAAGAGCTCTGATTGGGTAAAAAGGACCTCCAGGTCTTCGTCACACCAACTTCCTGTTTAGTCGGCTACCTCCTTGCTGCTGCTGTGGCTTCCTGTTTACGTATAAAATCATCCCCTTTAGATGACTATTTGTTTATGCAGGACCCACAAAGATGACATCACCTTCCAAAGCCGACCGGGGGAGGGGCCATAGGTAGGCGGCGTCCTGTCGATCTAGCAGCGCCGTCACGGCCAGATCTACAACACATAGTGGACCCGCACGGTCTCGAATTACCCGTCCGCCCCATGGTCGTCACCAGAGGACAGTGGCGCTCACCTCCGAGGACGTAGTAGCGCTGCTCCGAGAAAGTCACCTTGCGGAAGGCGTGGCGGATGTAGCCGCGCTTCAGCAGCTTGGTGGCGTACCTGCGGGCCTCGCGGCGGTTCGTGAAGCCCTGCACGTTCCGGTGCAGCCAGTGGACTGCGTCTGAGCCTGCGGGAGCGACAAGGAACGGGTTTTAGGCTCGGACTTTTATCTCACCAGATTGGGCTCTCCGCTCATGTGTTGGGCCAGACGGGTACCTACCGATAAACGCGTTCGGGATGATGATCTTGAGCCACATCCTGTCCCGAACCTCCACCCCTGACTCCGGATTGATCATCGCCATGACGACGGCCGCCATGTCGCTGTGGACGCTCAGCTGCTCGTCTTCGCCTGTACACCCCACAAAGACTCCCATCGATGTACGAATTATTGAATGATAACGCCACACACCGACGCCGGTCACTGGTACCGTAATGGGGGAGGAGCTTCCCTGCCATGGCGGTCGTGTGAGACACCCAGGAGGCGGGGTCAATGGGACGGACCGGCTCACCTGGAAAACCCAACAGTCCAAATGAATCCAGCACCAACACCGTCCCACCTCACTTTCACTCACCTTTCGGCGGCCTGAAAACGCTCGGCGGCTTCGCGTGCCAACACTTGAGCACCATTAACGTCACCGGACTGCGCGCACACACACACACACAGGTTACCATATCAAGCCATCATCAACAGCCGTGAAAAGTGCAAAGGTCACCCAGGTTGGCGGACGACATCCCGGAGGACCCGTATGGCGTGCTCACTGGTGGCGCTCTCCAGGTTGACGTCGTTCACCTGAAGACGCGCTCGCATCACACCAGACGTCACAGGAAGTGGCCATGGTAGCCTTACCTGCAGCAACATGTCACCTGGCTCGATGCGTCCGTCGGCAGCCACGGCCCCGCCTTCCATGATGGACCCGATGTAGACGGCGCCGTCACCGTTGTCGTCGTCCTGAGCGACGACGTTGATACCCAGAATGTGGAACTTCTCTGTGGGCGCACACATAATTGGGAGTCGGCGTGTTGAGCGGATGCATGCTGGGAAATGTAGTCTCGTGTTACCCATGTCCAGAGTGACAGTCGTCATGTTGTTTGAAATGGACGAGTCGCTGCTGCCTGACTCGCACTGACACACACACACACACACAATTAACGCCTGTCAATCATCTGTCGCGTTGTTTGGTAGTAGCATATCAATTAGCGCCGTGTGTGTGTGTGTGTACCCGCTCCGTCACTTTCGGATGTGTTGCCGCCATTTCTTCTCTATTAACACCACAGAAATATCGATTGACAAGTTCAATGTTTGGCTAGCAACAAGCTAATTTATTGGCGTCAAAGTTCATTTAAAAAGAAAAGAAAACCAAACGTACCCAACACGCCAATAATCCACAAAGTCCACCGTTTCAAAATAAAAAGGACATCTTACTGGGCTGTAGATCTTGTCAAAACGTAGTATTGACTTTTTTGTCTGCTGGACAATACTCGGCCACTCACGCGACCTGCGGCAGCCAATCAGGGCTCAGCAGCACAGAACAGGTTATTTGGAGCAGAAGATGCTGACCCGCGGCAAAGCCGGTGACGTCGCAGCCAGCCAATCACAGCGCCCGCTTGCCTAGCTTAACACTGCTAGTAGCATAACTTCTTGCCTCCCAGTATTTTAAATACAAGCCAGGAATTAACACGAAAGACTGAACAATGGACCAAAAGCCATCAATATGTGACACTACCAGTCAATTCATTGTTCTTGACGATTAGTTTGCAACCATTTTTTGTGTGGGTAAATTTTAGCATATTATGCTAACACAGTCCGCACGGTGAATGAGTGGGTAGCACATTGGCCTCGCGGTCAGGAGGTTTAGGGTTTGAATCTCCGTTGGGCATCTCCGTGGGGAGTTTGCATGTTCTTCCATCTTCCATCTCCGTGTGGGTTTTCTCCGGGAACTCCGGTTTCCTCCCACATCCCAAAAACACGCATGTTAGCTTCATTGGCCGCTCTAAATTGTCCAATAGTGGGTGAATGTGAGTGTGAATGTTTGTCTATATGTGCCCTGCGATTGACCGGCGACCAGTCCAGGGTGTACCCCGCCTCTCGCCCAAAGTCAGCTGGGATAGGCTCCAGCATCCCCACGACCCTAATGAGGATAAGCGGTATAGAAAATGGATGGATGGACGCTAACACAGTTGTGTAGGGGGATTGCATCATTTCTAAGTAGAGCACCAGTAACACTGTCATGTCCCAGGTACAGTGAAGGCATCATCGTCACACAGCGGTGGAAGATATGCTGCGTCGTCATTAGTAACGACAAAAAAGTTTATATTTTTTTAAGTCATCTGTGTAGCAGGAAGTGACGTCAGTCCGTGTCACGCCGACACATTCACGTCCCGTAACGGGACGACGGCGAGGGCGGTGCCGTTCGGAGTGGGCGGTGCCGCGGTGCCCTGGAATAGGAGCTGCTGCAAGGTGCGCCGCAGGTTGGGGTGCAGGCGCCGCTGCGTCTGCTGAAAGATCTCCACACCGATGCACTTCATCATTCCGCCCACCAGGTCCTCGTACAGCGGCACCGTGTACATCCTGGACGTCTGCCGGGACAGGAAAGGCACGGCGTCAAGCAAATCCAACACTGAGGGCGGGCGCGGGAGCTCATGCGATCTCACGTGTTTGTGCAGGAAGGCTCGAAGTCGCGGCAGGTCGGGATAGAAGGCGCTCCGCACGACCATCTGCAGCCAGCGCACCTGCACCTCCGCGTTGAGACCGTCGAAGAGCGACGCGTAGCTGCCCGACAGCCTGGACATCACGTCTAACACACACACACTTTCAGCATGATGGCGGGCCACCTGAGGCGGTCACATGACTGCGTACCGTGCGGCAGAGGGGCGTGGTCCAACATGCGGTCTAGAAACAGAACAATCTGGAAGGTGCTCCAGGTTGAAAGGTCAAAGGCGGCCACGGCCTGCATGTCGAGGTCTTCGCCGCACGTCCACACCCGGCACAAGTCCTCCACCGGGCCCGTCAGCGCGGCCCCTGCTGACAGGTCAGGCTCGTACGGCGGCGGCCCGCAGCCGTTGAGCCAGCGCTCAAAATCCACCTCTGTGGACACGGGACAGGAAAGTGATGTTAACAGCGAGACAAGCAGGACCCCCACCCTCCCTACCGGTGGGCCCTGAACGCACCTTCCCGCTGAGTGACGTCTGGAAAACACTCCAGGAAGTAGTCAATCAGTTCCTGAGCCAAAACACTCTGGAACTTGAATTTCGAGATGTAGTCCTGTTGTCATGGCAACACAACACAGTCAGCTACCGTCAGCGCGTGTGCACGTGTGTGTGGGGTGAGCGCGCACCGACCCGAAGGAAGCGGTCGAAGCGTCTGACGTCTCCGCACAGCTTTGACAAGTAGGACACGAAACAGAAACCTTTCTCGTAGGTGAAGAGATTCATCAACGTGCTGGGGTTCACACCTGGAGGGGGGAGGAGCCAATGGCGTCACCTTTCACCTGTGTGTGTGTGTGTGTGTGTGTGTGTGTGTGCACGCCCGCTCCTACTACCTGGCTCCAACTTGACTTGCAGCCTGCTCACAGGGTTGTTGTCTCCAAGGAGACGCAGCTGTCTGTGCAGAGCGTCCAATCGAACCACACTCTCCAGACACGTGAACGCCTCGCCTGAAAGAAAAACAGGAAGTAATTTCATCACTTTAAAAAACCTCATGCCGTTTGCCTCCGCGATGTTAGTATTAGCATCCGCGCTAACAGTCTCAATCCCACCGTTGGCTTTGGCAGTGATGTCATTAGTGTTAGCATCAGCGATAACTGTCAGTACAGCAGCAGGACTTGAAAGTGAAAGCATTACCGTTAGAGTTAGCATCAGTGCTAACAGTCAAAACTACTGTAGGCTGCAGCGAAATCAGTCAGCGCTAATATTCCGTGCAACAGTTGGTTGGCCTTGGCGGTGATGGTGTTAGCTTTAGCATTTGTGCTCAACGTTAGCGCTAACATAGGCCACGGAGAGGATGTTGTTAGAAATAGCATCAGCGCTAATAGTCTGTCCAACCATAGGCCTCGGCGTTCATGATGTCAGTGTTAGCATTATAGTCAGCGCAAACATTCACTACAACAGTAGGCCTTGGCGGTGCTGAGGTTAGCATTAGCATCTGTGCCGACAGTCAGTACTAACATAGGCCCGGCTGCAGCGATGATGATGTTAGCATTAGCATCCGTGCTAAGTCAGTACTAACATAGTCCCGGCTGCAGTGATGATGATGTTAGCATTAGCATCCGTGCTAACAGTCAGTGCTAACATAAGCCCGGCTGCAGCGATGATGATGTTAGCATTAGCATCCGTGCTAAGAGTCAGTGCTAACATAAGCCCGGCTGCAGCGATGATGATGTTAGCATTAGCATCCGTGCTAAGAGTCAGTGCTAACATAAGCCCGGCTGCAGCGATGATGATGTTAGCATTAGCATCCGTGCTAAGAGTCAGTGCTAACATAAGCCCGGCTGCAGCGATGATGATGTTAGCATTAGCATCCGTGCTAAGAGTCAGTGCTAACATAAGCCCGGCTGCATCGATGATGATGTTAGCATTAGCATCCGTGCTAACAGTCAGTGCTAACATAAGCCCGGCTGCAGCGATGATGATGTTAGCATTAGCATTCGTTCTAAGAGTCAGTACTAACATAGGCCCGGCTGCAGCGATGATGATGTTAGCAGTAGGATCAGCGATAAAAGTCAGGGCCTACCGTAGGCCTCGGCGGTGATCCTCCGCTGGGCGTAGGTGGCAAGGCCTTCGCTGAGCCACATTTCCTCCCAGGTGGCGTTGGTGACGGCATTACCGAACCAGCCGTGCGCGATCTCGTGGACGACGTCGATCAGCAGGAAGTCCCTGCTCTCCAGGATGGAGGCGATGATGAAGGTGAGACAGGGGTTCTCCATGGCGACGATGGGGAAAGAGGGGGGCAGGAAGACGATGTCGCACCTGAGGATCGTTCACAGAGAGAAATGTCCTTGATGACCTTGACAAAGTGAGCCCAACACTCACCTGCCCCACAGGTAGGCGCCAAACAGCTCCTCGGCCACGGCCAGCCAGCGCTCCACGCTGCCCCCTAGCTTCTTCACAGCACACGACAGCAGGCACGGCTCCGCCCACACACGGCTCCTGCAACGGGGAAAGCAAAGATGTGACCTTTCACCTGCGTGAGATAAGCCAGCGGAGGTCAGAGGAGGATGCTGACCTTGGACCCACATCCTCGTGCTGCAGCTCGCCCGCCACCAGCGCCACCAAGTAGGACGGCACCGGGAAGTCCATGGAAAACTGAAAGACCCGGTCCTGTTTGGAGTAGGAGCTCCGGCACGCGCTCATCAGCACCGTCACGCCGGCCGGGACCTGCGGCGAACACGCACACTTGACTTCCTGTCCGGGCCCAGCCCGACCGGTTGGTTCTGAGACTCACCCTGATGGAGGCCGTGTACGTGCTCTTCACCGCTGGAGTGTCGAAACACGGGAAAAAGGAGCGATTACACACCGAGTGACCTTGAGTGAAAACCAGAGGACGACCTTGACCGCAGGTCAGCTCCGAGTCCAGCCACCAGATCTACACACACACATACACACACACGCACACACACACAGGTATTAGCATTAGCATGACAAGGCAATACCTCTTTCCACCTGAAGGGGGGCACACTTTAATTAAACCCCCCACCATCTAAACCCGCCCCCGGAATTGCGCACACTCTCACCGCCGGGCCATCGGTGGTGGTGTAGTGGACCGTGATCTGCAGCGCCGTTCCCGCTTTGAGGGCGGCGTCTGGCAGGCTGATGTTGAGGGCGGAGCCATAATCGGCAAAGGGGTCGACGCGGTAGGTGAGGGAGGCGGGCTCCTCCTGGGGGGAGGCGTGGAGCTTGCAGTCAATGGAGTGGATGAGCAGGGAGGGGTGGGAGTCCAGGACCAGGGTGTGGACCCCCCCCTGGAGTGGGACCAAATCCAGAACCAGCCAGCCGCTCATCTCCTTCATGGCGAAGTTGAGGCGCAGGTCCAAGTGGAAGTGACGCAGCCGGAAGTGGCCGAAGTTGGAGGCCGACGCCACGTCCACCGGCGAGCACCGTCGGGACCCCCGAGCTCGCCTGACGGTTGCGGAGTCCCCGACACAGCGCCCCCCGGCGGACGGGGACTTCCGGCAGCAACACAGTGAGGTGGGAGTTGCGTGGTGGGGTTCGGCCATCGCGGTCCTCACACATTAAGTTAAAACCCAAAACTTTGTACAAAGCATCCAAACATCAAGCACTCCAACTCACCGGACTCGGTCTTAGCACGACCAGGACTTGATTGGGACCCGGTCTAAACGGACAACAGTCCGTGGTGAAGGCCACGTGAGCGGAGTGAAAGACACAGCAGGTGACCATCATGAAAAGCACTTTTAGCTTATTAGCATTAGCTTCTGGACGGCACGAAGTCCAAGTGAAATCCGTCCGGACTGACGCCGACTCCTCGGCGGTCTGGGCCGGCACACACATCTGGACTCAGCCCGGAGGCGCCGGACCAGCTCCGTGGGTCCGCTTCAGGACGGCGGAGACACTTAGGAGCGGCGAGCGAAGAACAAAACAGGAAGTAAGAAGCACCGCCAAAGTTTGTGATGGCCACTGGGGGGCGCTGAGGAGCCCGGCGCAGTCGGGTCAAAGGTCATCGCCTAGGCTACAGCCAAACAACGTCAAAGGTTTGAAACTGCAGAGGAGGAATAACATATTTAACATTTTAAAGCAGTGCATTACATTATTTTATTCAGTCAGCAGCTTCAGAAAATTCATTGCTTTATTGAAAGAAGTCATATTAAATTGAGTATTAATATAAGATAAGCTCCTCATACGTTAGGAACATTAAAATTTTCACGCGGTCTTTTTTATCTCTCCATGAAGCACATTGTTGATTTTAGGGACCGTTTATGGTTCCCTGCTTATTTGCGGGTTTCTCTTTTGGAGAAGACCTGCCCATTCCTGTCTTTCCGCTCTAGAAAAATGTATACAGCTTGGAGGAACATCTGCATCAACATCTCAGGCTGCTTGCCATGACCCAGTACCACAGGAGCAGAAGGCAACCAAGCTAAAGGCTAGACCGTGACTCCTGATTCCATCCATCCTGTCAATCATCTTTCATACATTTTATTTCAGATGCTTTAAAATGGGGGTGAGGCTTATTTGAGGTGTAAGCGGGTCAAATATGAGACATTTTTAAGGCCGTGTTCATTCTAGGTGAGCTTTGCAACCATGCATGGCTGCCAAGGAGTCCGATTGGGTTGGGTGAAGTTTAGAAAAGATGAGAGAAAGCAGACTGGGGGTTCATTTTATTGTTTATTTACAAACAACAAGCTGCTCAGGCGCCGTCACACTCGAGATGGATACAGCATCTGAGGAGACAGGAAGTGATCATGTGACAATTGTCTTGTAGATCCAGCAGCGGAACAGGCTGCGTGTAGCGCTACACAACGCAACTCACCACTCTGATGCGATGTCCAATGGCTTTGGCCGGAAGGTTGCTGCTGAACTTGGCGCGAACCATCCCGCTGTTCCCGTGAGCACGCATCACCTTCCCCCAAATCACGCGGGTCTTGTTGGGTTTACCACCAGGTGTCACTGTGTTCCTGACACACACAGCCAAGTGTAAGGGAAGGTTTGCAAACAATTTGCCAACTAAAGACTGCCGCCTCACTTTTTGGCCTTGTAGACGTACGCACAGCGTTTGCCAAGGTAGAAGTCCACCTCGTCACGGCTGTAACATCCTTCCAGTTTGAGGAGCGCCGTGTGCTCGCGCTGGTTCCTCAGGCCGCGCTTGTAGCCCGTAAAGATGGCCTTACTCCACAGTCTGCACACACAAACGCATAAGTCAGCAGCGAGCTAGCCAACACGTGTGATGCTTTATATGTAAATATAGAAATCCCTCGTTTATTGCAGTTAATTGGTTCCAGACCCAACTGTGGCAAATTAATTTCCACACAGGTGTTAAGATTTATACATTGAAATCTTTAATGGAGCATCAAAAAACTGTTTGCGACCTTCTACTTATATTAGAGCCATCTAGACATAAAATAACATCCACATAACCATTTTTACCTTCTATTTGCCATTATAGCAAACATGAGAAAGCGATGTTTGGTCTAGACTAGAGACAGTGCAGCTGAGGAAAAGACAGGAGGTAGAGCTGGAGGTAGCAGAGACGAAGATGGTGAAATTCTTTGGGTGTGACCAGGATGGACAGGATCAGGAAACCACATCAGAGGGACAGCACATGTTAAATTTTAGAGATGAAGTCAGAGAGGCCAAACTCAGATGGACATATCCAGAGGAAACCTAGTGAATTTATTGGTGAGTGTTGACCTGCCAGGCAGGAGGCCTATAGGAAGACCAAAGATGTTCAGAGTTTAGTTTTGGCTCGCTGTGGGTTATGGTCGCACACTAGTCCATGTTAGGAATTGTGCCTGTTCTAGCATCAACCAAACCTGCAATAAAAGCCTGTTCCGGCTATCCTGGTCCTTGTGTGTCTCATAAAACATTACAGTATCGTGACTAACACCTATTTTAGCCATTTTTAGAAAATTAAAGAAAAAATGTATATCATGTACTTAATAAGGGCTGTCAAATAACATTTTTAATGACATTAATCATGGCGTGCAAACGAATCATGATTATCACCAATAGCACTTGTGTCTGAAATATGCCTATTTTTGCTGTATTTTATTTAACGACAGACAGGACATGATTATATGTACCGCATGTATTAACAGGCCCAAATGAACTGAACATTTATTTACACTAGTTTAATAGTAGCACAACCTTTGCATCACACTTTAACAGGTGATGAGCAATGAGGGGTTGCGTTCAAAGACATGTCATTTTTTAAAACTAAATTTTACATGTAATTTCCGAGCAATTATGTGCAGCAAATTGTACTCCCCCAAAGGTTACAAAATGAATGATAGAAAACTCCACTTAGGTTTTTTTCTTTGCATTTGTTAATCTAGACCACACAGACACATAATAGACGTGATGTCTTCAGTGTCCATTTGTCCCCGTCACGGTTGTGTAGTGACAAGGTGGAAATGACGTTCTGACAAGAGCCGTGTTTGTGAGTTGGGGATACATTTATGGAGTTGGAACAGCACTGCTGATGACATGTTCAGGTCCGAATAGATTTAATATAGGAGCCCTGTTAGATATACAGGCCGTATTTTTCATGAGAAAAAGTTTTCCCCTTGTTCCATTGCAGGGGTAGGGTGAGGGACAATGGATCAATGAACTAGAACATTTTTATTTTAAAATAAGGAGATTAAAAAAAACAGATAGTGAAACCAAGAAATTTGAACTGCCGCGTGCAGATGGACAACTATCTCTTTGATTAACACGAAGAGTCTGAAACACACCTCCTGTAGTCATCCAATTTGAGAACTTGCCAGACTTATTGTAGAAAAATACACCTCAAGTGGTAAAACTTGTGACATTCAGTGAGTCACTTAATGAGTCAGTCCCAACCACTTTCATGCAGAACAATTAAACGCTCCTGCACTAGGTGGATGAAGGCACATGATTAACCTGTGGAGCCACTTGTTGAATGAAAAAATGTGACGTGTGTGAAGGTGAACAAGCTGAAAACCCGACAGCGCCACCGCCTAAGTGAGACATGGAAGGTGCCAGGAGCAACACATTCAAACGTAAACCTTCAGAAAAGCAGAACCTGCTAGACCAGGGGTTGGCAACCCGCAGCTCTGGAGCCACATGCTTGTTGCGGCTGCCTTCGCTAAGCGCGGTGATTTTTTTTAAACTTTAAAGTAGGGGAAATGTTTTCGAAAAAAATATGGAATATCTGACTCGCCGCCAAGTCCGCGAATGCATCTAGACCGAGGGTCGGCAACCTTTAGAGCCATTTTGTCTTTTCTTTTGCTAAAAAAAAAAACTGGTCAGGGGCCTCAAAACACTACAGAACTTACTCTTTAAAGTTGTAATGTTACCTGATAGAACCACAACACTCAACACCATAAGTGCAGCTACACACAAAGATCCACTAAGCTATGAACTCTGATGGCTTTATTTTAATTTACACAAATCATTTCAGGCTTGCGGGACTCCCGAAGCAGCTGACAGGTACCGGCAGGCCAAGCGGCACGCGGCTTCAGCGGTGGTCGAGGCAAAAACTCGGGTGTGGGAGGAGTTCGGTGAGGCTATGGAGCACGACTTTCGGTCGGCCTCGAAGAGGTTCTGGCAAACCGTCCGACACCTCAGAAAGGGGAAGCAGCCCCCAGTTCACACTGTTTACAGTGCGGACGGGGGCTTGCTGACCACGACTGTGGATATAGTTGGTCGGTGGAAGGAATACTTCGAGGCCCTTCTCAATCCCACTGACATGCCTTCCATAGAGGAAGCAGAGTCTGAGGATACGTACGTGGACAGTTCTATCACCGTGGCTGAGGTAATTGGGGTAGTCAAATCACTCCCCAGTGGCAAGGCTCCGGGGGTAGACGAGTTCCGCTCAGAATTTCTCAAGGCTCTGGATGTTGGAGGACTGTGTTGGTTGACACGCCTCTACAACATTGCATGGAAGTCAGGAACAGTACCTCTGGACTGGCAGACCGGGGTGGTGGTCCCCATTTTTAAAAAGGGTGACCGGAGGGTGTGTTCCAACTATAGGGGGATCACACTCCTCAGCCTTCCTGGGAAAGTCTACTCCAGGGTGCTGGAGAGAAGGGTACGACCGTTAGTCGAACCTCGGTTAGAGGAGCTGCAATGTGGTTTTCGTCCCGGTCGCGGAACACTGGACCAGCTCTACACCCTTGCAAGGGTACTCGAGGGTATGTGGGAGTTTGCCCAACCAGTCTACATGTGCTTTGTAGACCTGGAAAAGGCATTCGACCGTGTCCCTCGTGGTGTCCTGTGGGGGGTGCTCCGGGAGTACGGGATTGATGGTCCGCTTCTACGTGCCATTCGGTCCTTGTACAATCGAAGCAGGAGCCTGGTTCGCATTGCCAGCAGTAAGTCGAGCTTGTTTCCGGTGAACGTTGGCCTCCGCCAAGGCTGCCCTTTGTCACCGATTCTGTTCATAATCTTCATGGACAGAATTTCTAGGCGCAGTCAAGGTGTTGAGGGAGTCCAGCTTGGTGACCTTAGGATCTCGTCTCTGCTATTTGCAGACGATGTGGTCCTTATGGCCTCATCAGGCTGTGACCTTCAGCGTTTACTGGAGCGGTTTGCAGCTGAGTGTGAAGCTTCTGGGATGAGACTCAGCACCTCCAAATCCGAGGCCATGGTTCTCAGTCGGAAACGGGTGGACTGTACCCTCCGGGTTGGGAGTGAGGTCTTGCCTCAGGTGGAGGAGTTCAAGTATCTCGGGTTCTTGTTCACGAGTGAGGGAAGGTTGGAGCGTGAGATCGACAGACGGATCGGTGCAGCATCTGCAGTAATGCGGTCGCTGTACCGGACCGTCGTGGTGAAGAGAGAGCTGAGCCGGAAGGCAAAGCTCTCTGTTTACCGATCGATCTACGTTCCCACCCTCACCTATGGTCATGAGTTATGGGTCATGACCGAAAGAATGAGATCGCGGATACAAGCGGCGGAAATGAGTTTCCTTCGTAGGGTGGCTGGACTCACCCTAAGAGATAGGGTGAGGAGCTCGGCCATCCGGGAGGAGCTCAGAGTAGAGCCGCTGCTCCTTCACATCGAGAGGAGCCAGTTGAGGTGGCTCGGGCATCTAGTCCGGATGCCTCCCGGGCGCCTCCCTGGTGAGGTGTTTCGGGCATGCCCGGTCGGGAGAAGGCCCCCGGGAAGACCTAGGACACGCTGGAGGGACTATGTCTCACAGCTGGCCTGGGAACGCCTCGGTGTCCTCCCGATGGAGCTGGAAGAGGTCGCTGGGGACCGGGAAGTCTGGACTTCCCTACTGAAGCTTCTGCCCCCGTGACCCGGATAAGCGGAGGAAGATGGATGGATGGATGGATGGACGGACAAATCAGTTCAGTGTTTAAATGAGCTCAGAGTAGGTCCACACGTTCAGCTGCACTCTTGAATTTTGTGGTTCCAGCAGGTGACAATACATAAGATTACAATTTTTAAATGTTTATAAGTTCTGGAATGTTTTTCAGCTCCAGAAATTATTTTTTTTACTGGAAAAGGAGACAAAATGGCTCTTTTGAAGGTGAAGGTTGCCGACCCCTGTCCTAGACTCCCAGGCCACATTTGGGTTCTTTGGGAGAGGGACAAGTCTACATAAAGATGGCATCAAGAACATAATTGTTGAACAAAAAAAAACTTAATTGCAAAGCATGCTGGGTATTCCAGCACAATATGAATAACCAATAAAATTTGGACATCAAGAGCATGTTAACTTCTCCTTGTTTACCTCTGACGACCTCAGCCTATGCAGCAACCGAACAAAATCTTGTGAGAAATAGTACCACCAGCTACCCAGCATGCCTTGCAGTGCAAATATATGTGCTTTTTTTGGCATGCGCATTACACGCAGAAATTTGTATGCCCACATGGTGCAGTAGGTAGCTTACTTTGTGAGTCATGTGTTGACATGTGTGGATGGCAGATTGCATCCGACTACTCAAGCATGCCACAATAGCGCCGCAAGTCATGTAGGGGAAAAAAGGGCGGCGGGGAATTGCAATGTGGGCCTGATGTGGCTCTCGGGCCGCAGTTTGCACACCCCCGTACTGACTGACCTGATTGTTCTGACTGACCTGATTGTTCTTCTAACAGCAAAAGCTCCAAGTTGAGACGTTTAACAAAAACATTCATTTTTATGAAGACACTTGCCGAATTGTGTAGCTGAACATTTGTATCAACTTTTTAAACGTGTACGGTAACCGTAAAACCACCTCTGTGGTGGTTCTGGGGGTGATTAGGTGACCTCGACTTACCTTCCTGGCATCGTCACTCTTCGGTGGTCCCACCTACACACACACACACACACACACACACACACACACACACACACACACACACACACACACACACAGTGTTAGCAAGGAGGTCAATGGTTCCCCTGGATCCTTGACCATACATCAGCAATAAGCGCCCTACAAGTCTCAAATCGTTCACATTCGCCATGTAGCACTCGTTAACGCCCACAATCACAACCCTTAGCAGTATTTAGCATTTGAATCCCGTCAAACGCACCGGTCAGGATGCTTTCTAACGTCTCTCAGACAAGCGATTCCCACGAGTCAAGCAGACTCGAGGCTTAGAGCCGCAGCTAACGGAGCGGAGCCGCCGCGCTAGCCGCAGCTAGCTACTGAATCCGAGCTCAATCTCGGCCATCACGAAGCCCATAGTGACCAAACTGACGCGAAAGAGCGCAGCGAAAAGCAGTAACCCAACGTCGACATGTAGCGATAAGAAGTCGGAGCCGTAAAAGAGTTTGTTAGACATATCGGTGGAGTTACCTGCTCCTGAGCCGCAAATATGGCGAAAAGACCGCGCGTGAGGCATTCTGGGAAATTATTGTAAACAGTGGTGACCGCGGCGCGCCTGATCAAAATGACTGCAGTCTCTATGTGAACTGTACAGTAAATGCGTATTTAGGACGAACCTGTCTCTTTTCTTGTTTCCCTAATTTAGCTTGTAGTTTTTTTTTTTATTTTCCAAACACTCCAAATTTTCTGCTCAAATAATCTTGGTAAATTATGACTTTATTACAGTAATATTTTCACTTTACTGCACAATATTATCAGTTTATTCTCATAACATTATAACTTTTCCTCAGCCCAATTTTCCAACAACTTTATTTGGTTTTGTTTCTCTTAATACGAATTGAAAAGAGATTTATATTTGTATTATTTTATTATTACTTTCATTATTTAAATCTGTGCTTTTTCTTTAGAATGCATTTGTCTTAGTATTTTGCCTTATTTTTGTAAAATATGTAAAAGAGCAGAAAAGATAGTCGGTGTAAAATGATGTGTAAAACATCCTGCCATTAATAATTCCATTGGCAATTGAACTATTTTTATTCTCATGGTAATAGCAACAAACCATTTGTTCTTTATTATCATTACATCATTACGATCAGAAATAGTTCATTGTAACATTACTGACACCTGGTGGCCAGTGTAGAATACTACACACGACTTGTCTTTGTCACAGACTCAATTTTGTCTTTGTATTTCATGACTTTCTCATAATTTTGCCTGTTCATTATTTCAGTGTTTTCATCGACTTTGTTTCACTTTGACAGATTGACGTTTTATGTCATCATTTTGACATTTTATCTCACAAGTTTCTCATTTGGACTTTTCGTCATTTCAACGCTGTTGTTGACTTTTTTCAACGTATCATTTTTACTTATGTCATGTGTTTATCTCCTCACTTTGACTATCAATCATATTTCACCTTTTTATGAATCGGACTTTTGGTCATCCTTTTGTGTTTATAATTTCAACTTTTTATCTCGCAACTATCTCATTATTTTGACTCTCATTTTGACTTCTCATAATTCTTTTTAATCCCATAACTTTATCCCATATTTTTGATGTTTTATCTCGTGATTTACTACCTCCTAATTTGGACTTTCTCACAAGTTGGACTTTTAATTCATATTTCAACTTGCATATTGTCGACTTTTTATCCAACTTTCCATTCCATACCATTTTCCTCCGCTTATCCGGGTCCGGGTCGCGGGGGCAGCGACCTGGATAAGCGGAGGACCTCACATAAGCGACCTCACATGTACTGAGACTGCCACCGGGGCAGTCTCAGTAGGGAAGGCCAGACTTCCCGGTCTCCGGCAACGTTTTCCGGTTCCACCGGGAGGACACCAAGGCGTTCCCAGGCCAGCTGTGAGACATAGTCCCTCCAGCGTGTCCTAGGTCTTCCCGGGGGCCTTTTCCCGGCTGGGCATACCTGAAACACCTCACCGGGGAGGCGCCAAGGAGGCATCCGGACTAGATGCCCGAGCCACCTCAACTGGCTCCTCTCGATGTGAAGGAGCAGCGGCTCTACTCTGAGCTCCTCCCGGATGGCCGAGCTCCTCACCCTATCTCTTAGGGTGAGTCCAGCCACCCTACGGAGGAAACTCATTTCCGCCGCTTGTATCCGCGATCTCATTCTTTCGGTCATGACCCATAACTCATGACCATAGGTGAGGGTGGGAACGTAGATCGATCGGTAAACAGAGAGCTTTGCCTTCCGGCTCAGCTCTCTCTTCACCACGACGGTCCGGTACAGCGACCGCATTACTGCAGATGCTGCACCGATCCGTCTGTCGATCTCACGCTCCAACCTTCCCTCACTCGTGAACAAGAACCCGAGATACTTGAACTCCTCCACCTGAGGCAAGACCTCACTCCCAACCCGGAGGGTACAGTCCACCCGTTTCCGACTGAGAACCATGGCCTCGGATTTGGAGGTGCTGAGTCTCATCCCAGAAGCTTCACACTCAGCTGCAAACCGCTCCAGTAAACGCTGAAGGTCACAGCCTGATGAGGCCATAAGGACCACATCGTCTGCAAATAGCAGAGACGAGATCCTAAGGTCACCAAGCTGGACTCCCTCAACACCTTGACTGCGCCTAGAAATTCTGTCCATGAAGATTATGAACAGAATCGGTGACAAAGGGCAGCCTTGGCGGAGGCCAACGTTCACCGGAAACAAGCTCGACTTACTGCTGGCAATGCGAACCAGGCTCCTGCTTCGATTGTACAAGGACCGAATGGCACGTAGAAGCGGACCATCAATCCCGTACTCCCGGAGCACCCCCCACAGGACACCACGAGGGACACGGTCGNTGACTGTTTTTATTTCATATTTCTGATGTTGTCTTATGACTTATTGCCTCCTAACTTGGACTTTGTATGTCATAGTTTTGACATCATTCACATTTCTTACTTTTTATACTTTCGACATTTGACCTGACTCACAATTTTGCTTTACAATTTTAAATTTTTATCTCATGACTTTTTAATCCCATATTTTGGATTTTTTTTTTCTCTCATTTTGACTTTTGATTATTGTTTTAATCTCATCTACTAACTAAAACCGACCAATGCATTTAAGAAATGCAATCTCTTTGTCGCTTTAAGTGTACATGTGGTGAAACGCGGTTCCCAATTACTACGCTAGGTGAGCGCCTGAACCCACCAGGAGTGGCTGTCGAGAACCGACCTTGTTTTGGGATGTTTAACTGCCAGCGCGCGCCTATAAACACGAGCAACCTGATTATTTACCGTGCGTTGAACTCTAGACGCCGTTCCCACTGTGTTCTGTGTTATGGCCGGGCTAGCATGGCCTTTTAATGTCTCTTAGGTGTTATGCTATTCATGTGATTAGTGCACGGCTACCTGAAGGCCCCAATTACAACCCTAATTACTACTATGTTGGTAAAGAAGGTGGAGCATTTGAAGTACTTTGGGTCAACAGTCCGAAGCAATGGAGAGTGTGGAAAAGGAGTTAAGAATGGGTGGAGAAAAGTGTTGGATGTGATAGAAGAGTTTCAGATCAAATGAAAGGAAAGGTGTACAAAACTGTGGTGAGACCAGCCATGTTGTTAGGTTTTCAGACAGTGCAGCTGAGGAAAAGACAGGAGGCAGAGCTGGAGGTCGCAGAGATGCTGAGGTTCTCTTTGGGTGCGACCAGGATGGACAGGATCAGGAATGAGTACATTAGAGGTACAGTAAAAAATGAGCTTTTAATTAAAAGTGCATGACGGCATTTTATTGCCACCAGAAATTCTCATTCAGGCGGCGGAAGACGCCAGTTGGCAGAAATCAGGGCGATCTGTACAACGATAAAAAAAAACTGTTTGGTTGGGTGTTTGCCCTAAAATGAGAAAGTACTTGCAGCTCACTCTACGGGAACAGTAAATCCGTGGCTTCCTCGGCTAGATCCAGAGGGACGGTGACGTCGGGGGACTCGTGCAGCGATATGGCGGGCGTGGACAGGAGGACGTTTTTGACTTTGCCGAGGGCGTAGTTGCGTATCAAGTAGCTCGCGCCGTCCTTCACCGTCGAGGCCACCGGATCAAACAAGTAGAGCTTCCAAATGCGGGAGCCATCGGAGACGGCGGCCACGGTGAATTTTTGTATCCGGCCGGGCTCCACGCTGCCGTCCTCTTTTTCCACCCAGGTTTTAATTTTCTCCACGACTTTTGTTATGATGACTTTAACGTGAAGCGCGGCAGGCTGGGTCTCATCGGACCGTTTGTCCATCCTGAGGGAATCGAAGCACACAAAGAACACGATGTTTAGTCGATGAAACGCAGCCAAAAAGAGGCACCTAAGAATGCCCGTAATGGGACGCACCCGTTCCGCCAGGGAAGCGCCCCAAACGCCCCATTTACATAAAGTCACCTGCACATTAACTAAGCTGTGGTATTAGTCACATTGTTTACACCAAATAACTACTTTAGTGATGTAGTGACACCTTGCCACGCCATCCCAGCTTGCTACTACTTCACCACACTCTTATGATGGCTCAGGCCGCTAGCGAAAGGTAAGGCTACATCAAAGCTGTTGACTTCCTATTCCAACCTGTTTTTATTAACCCCGTAGGGTCCCCACTACCAAAAATCACTAATAAAAACATAGTATTCATATTTTCTTCTACTTTTTTTGCAAAGATCTCTCAAGTCAGTGTCAATATTTGTATTATTTTAGCCCATTAAAAGGAAATATATGCAAATATATTAATCAGAAAAATGAAACAGATAAAAAATGTTATCAATTAATCTATAAAATCATATCAGGAGAAAAATATTTTAAAATGTAATCTGAAAAATAATAAAATAACAGGAAAACTATTGTCCAGAAATAACAGAAAAAAACTATATATAAAATCATAACAGAAAAAAAAAACTATAAAAATATTACAGAAAAAATAACATTTTAATATATAAACACAAAAAACATTATTCTGAAATAGAAAAAATATCGAATAAAAACAGTGGATATCTAAAATGTACCTCTGTAAAAATGTAACCGAAATTTTTTTCTCAAAAATAACTGAATTCAAAAAAATATTAATATTCAAAATTGTCATTCATCAGAAAAACATACATTTATAAAAATATATATATTATCGGGAAATATTTGAAACTTCAAAAAAAGAATTTGGGAAAAAATTGTAACAAAATAAAAAATACATTTAATTGAATGTATAAAAACATAACAGAAAAAACGGTTAATCTTATGATTATACGGTAGTTTTTGGGAGTGGTGGACATAGGAACATTCAAATTTGAATTGTAGGAAACATCATACCTTATGGAGTAACGACCAAAGCAGCAGCAAAAATTGACCAGCAAGAACAAAAAAGCCCTTTTGGGACGCCAGGAGGTTAAGTACATTCACACCGACCCCAAAATGGCTGCCAATGGGCACCACTGACCCCTCGGACCACCAGACATTCATGAAGCCTTTGGTTCAATCTACAGAATGTTTTTTTTTGCTTTGTCATTTGGATCGTCGACGTGAGAAAAAAAAAGGTAGTTTGCGTGTCCGGTAAAGCGACTGCACAAAATCATACCCGTGTATTTCCATAACCGTGTATTTCCATACCCGTGTATTTGCATACCCGTGTATTTGCATACCCGTGTATTTCCATACCCGTGTATTTCCATACCTGTCTATTAGCATACCCGTGTATTTGCATACCCGTGTATTTCCACACCCGTGTATTTCCACACCAGTGTATTTCCACACCCGTGTATTTGCATACCCGTGTATTTCCATACCCGTGTATTTCCATACCCGTGTATTTGCATACCCGTGTATTTCCATACCCGTGTATTTGCATACCCGTGTATTTCCATACCTGTGTATTTCCATACACGTGTATTTGCATACCCGTGTATTTGCATACCCGTGTATTTGCATACCTGTGTATTTGCATACCCGTGTATTTCCATACCAGTGTATTTCCATACCTGTGTATTTGCATACCCGTGTATTTCCATACCCGTGTATTTCCATACCCGTGTATTTGCATACCCGTGTATTTCCATACCTGTGTATTTGCATACCCGTGTATTTGCATACCCGTGTATTTCCATACCAGTGTATTTCCATACCTGTGTATTTGCATACCCGTGTATTTCCATACCAGTGTATTTCCATACCTGTGTATTTGCATACCCGTGTATTTCCATACCCGTGTATTTCCATACCCGTGTATTTGCATACCCGTGTATTTCCATACCTGTGTATTTGCATACCTGTGTATTTGCATACCCGTGTATTTCCATACCAGTGTATTTCCATACCTGTGTATTTGCATACCCGTGTATTTCCATACCAGTGTATTTCCATACCTGTGTATTTGCATACCCGTGTATTTCCATACCTGTGTATTTCCATACCTGTGTATTTGCATACCCGTGTATTTCCATACCAGTGTATTTCCATACCTGTGTATTTGCATACCCGTGTATTTCCATACCAGTGTATTTCCATACCTGTGTATTTGCATACCCGTGTATTTCCATACCAGTGTATTTCCATACCTGTGTATTTGCATACCCGTGTATTTCCATACCTGTGTATTTCCATACACGTGTATTTGCATACCCGTGTATTTCCATACCTGTGTATTTGCATACCTGTGTATTGAGCGGTCAGCAGTCAGGAATGATGGGTGGCGACGGTCAGGAGGCCCTGAGTTTCCTCCTCGCCCTTTCCAAGCTCTCATTCCTTTATGACAGCACCCTGATGTGTAAACATCTGTGAGGCTCTGAGGCGGAGTCATCGCCGCATCGTCCTTGATGGCGTCCCTTAAAGGCCGCCCCGCGGGGGAAATGTGATCAGATGGTAAACAACCGTCTAGGGCGGGGGTCGTGAACCTTTTTGGCTGAGAGCGCCGTTAAAAGTCGCCGCGGAAAAGTTACCGCCTAAATCTTTCAGATGAACCAATTTAAATATTGTTCAAACACAAAAGAATGCAAAAAAAAAAAAACATTTTTAAAAGTAACTTTATTATTAATCCAAACCTACATGGCCCGGTGTGAAAAAGCAATTGCACCCCTTCCTGTTAAAACATCACTGAGATGAACTGAGATCTGGAAAAGACAATAAAGCTCTTCCTAAAGTTTTGGGACTCAAGCTAACCACAGTCGGAGCCACTACCCGCAAATGACAAAAACATGGAACAGCGGCGATGACACATCCAAGAGGTCACAAAAGTCCCCACCACAATATCCAAAGACTTCACTCCATTGAATTCAGTGGTCATGACTACTCATAAGAAAGTTCCATTACCAAAGCCACTGCTGAACAAAAAGAACATTAAAGCTCGCCATAATTTTGCCAGAAAACCTCTTGATGATCCCCAAGATACTCTGTGGTCCGACAAGACAACAGTTGAACATTTTGGAAGGTGTGTCCCGTTACATCTGGTGTGAAAGTTACGCATTGCAGAAAAGGAACATGATGGCAACAGGCAAATATGGTGGTGGTAGTCTGATGGTCTGAGGCTGTTTTGCTGCTGCAGGACCTGAAAGGCTTGCTGGGATAAATGGAAGCATGAAAAAATCCTGAAGGAGAATGTCCAGCCATCTTGGGTTAGGGCAAGTCCAACCTCTGAAGAAAAACCAAATGAAGACTTGGGAGTCTGACCTGAATCCTATTTAGATGCCGTGGCATGCCCTTAAAAAGGCGCTTCATGCTGGAAATGTGGCTGAATGACAACGATTGTGCAAAGTTCCTCCCCAGCGCTGTAAAAAGGCTTGATTGCAGTTGCTGCCGCTAAAGGTGGCCCAACATTTATTAGCTTTAGGCTAAAATCCCTTTTTCCACACAGGGCCCCTGAGCTTTGCCTTTTTCCTCCCTGAACATTTAAAAAGTGCATTTTGTGCTGTCAGGAAACCACAGTAGCTGGTTTGCTATCTACACTGGTGTGGAGTTCATCAACGCAAGTCAAACAATTCAAATATTTATTTGATGTGGGTTTTTTTACAGCAAGACCAACAAGTGAGAATGTGTCAAACACGTTTGGATATGCTAAAAAAAAAGTGGAATTTCCTTTACAACCTCAAGTAGTGCAGGGAATGCCTGGCCGTTGTCGTGGTAACCGACACACACGTGAAGACCGCTGCCTGCTGTGGACACAAACTCAACTTTGACCTCATCGGGGGGCCGTGTCCGTCTCGGGAAAAGCTTTCAATCTCATTTATATACATAAAGTTTTTATTTACACAATACGTTTGTACAAAAACAAAAA
>QODF01000235.1:285509-367494 GCA_024372805.1 Oostethus manadensis
TTGGCCCACTCCTCTTTGCAGATCCTCTCCAAGTCATTCATGTTTCGTGGCTGATGTTTGGCAACCTGAACCTTCAGCTCCCTCCACAGATTTTCTATGGGATTAAGGTCTGGAGACTGACTAGGCCACTCCATGACCTTCATATGCTTCTTCTTGAGCCAATCTTTTGTTGCCTTGGCCGTGTGTTTTGGATCATTGTCATGCTGGAATACCCAACCACGACCCATCTCACCCAACACTTGATGGCCCCATCCATCCTCCCTTTGATGCGCTACAATTGTCCTGTCCCCATGGCAGAAGAACACCCCCAAAGCTTAATGTTTCCACCTCCATATTTGATGGTGGGGACGGTGTTTTTGGAGTCATAGGCAGCATTCCTCCTCCTCCAAACACGGCGAGTTGAGTTGATGCAAAAGAGCTCAATTTTGGTCTCATCTGAACACAACACTTCCACCCGGTCTTCCTCTGAATCAGTCAGATGTTCAGTGGCAAACTTCAAACGGGCCTGTAGATGGACTTTCTTGAGCAGGGGAACGGTTTTTGTGGTGACTATGGTCCCAGCTGCCTTGAGATCATTGACAAGTTCCTCCCGAGTGGTTCTGGGTTGATTCCTCACCGTTGTCATTATCATTGGAACTCCACGAGGTGAGATCTTGCATGGAGCTCCAGACCGAGGAAGATTGGCTGTTAATTTATGTTTCTTTCATTTGCCAATAATTGCACCAACTGTTGTCATCAAATGGCGATGGTCTTGTAGCCCATTCCAGCCTTGTGTAGGTCCACAATCTTGTCCCTGCCATCCTTGGAAAGCTCTTTGGTCTTGGCCATGGTGCAGAGTATGGCATCTGGATTGATGGCTTCTGTGGACAGGTCTCTTTTATACAGGTAACGAGCTGAGAGGCCTGCCAATGTCAGCTCAATACCTGTATAAGATCCACCTGGGAGCTAGAGATCTTGCTGATGGATAGGGGATCAAATACTTATTTCCTGCATGGAAATGCAAATTAATTTGTAACTCTTTTTGAAACGCATTTTTCTGGATCTTTTGGTCATTGTTGTCTCTCAGTGTTGAAATAAAGCTACCATTGAAATTATAGACTGATCATTTCTTTGTTAGTGGGCAAACTTACACAATCAGCTGGGGTTCAAATACTTTTTCCCTCACTGTATAATTCTTCACAGCCTTGTTGCTATCATGGAATCAAGCTTAGAAGAAAAAAATGTAACATTGGCAGATATCGGTATCGGGTTTTTTCCCCACAATGAAAACCATCCCTGTCTGCTCTGATTGTGCTGAAGTGTAGCGTCTGGGATGCTAGTTGTTAGCCATATTTTAGCAAAGCAATATGCTGCACTCCCTGAAGGTCCTGACGTTCTTTTGTCAGCGCAGCCAGCTCGTCGATGTTGTTAGGTAGTGAATTTATGTTTCCCATGATAACAGAAGGTATGAAGGCTTAAATCGCCACTTCCTAGGTAGCCGATTGGCTTTGATCTTATGCCCTGCTTTGGTGGCTGTCCACCTGGCCCTCGTTCTCTGCACTTGCTTCGTCCATTTTAGTCTTAAACCTTCTTTTGGAAAAAAATACAAACTAACAGTATCGCTCCGATGCAAACATCCAGCAGCAACGCAACATTTTGGCATGACTACTATTTTGATAAAAACTATACTGAACCAAGTTGACCGTTTGACCGTTGACCGCAAGTTTGTTTACTCTGCTTAAGCTAAGAGTAAATCCTGTCCCTTTCAGAGATGAGACTTATCATACAGTATTAAAGCAAAGTTAAGAAATTATATCAGGGACCCTTTAAGGCGTGTTGACTTTACAGCACACCTTTCATGTACTGTGACCTCACGCTTTCGTACGCCTTGGGCTACAAGCTTTTGGGGGCGGAACCTCTTGGATTTATGACTTATGGGATGGAAGGCTAGGGTTTCTATTGTGGAGGTTTTTTTTGTTTCTCCTTTCTTTGACAGACCCGAGGCGTTGTGGTGTTTCCCAGAACAAAAGAATGTGGGTCACCACAGATAGATAGCAGCCCTGCGGGGAAACACAGCGTTCTGATTGGAACCACAACAGCACGTGGATGAGCTCAGACGCGACGCATTTCACGGGCACGACGGACAGGAAGGACAGAGCGAAGCTGCTCCTGAGCAGAGCTGAACTCCCGCTAGGGGGCGGAGCCAGTGACAGCCACATTGAGGAAAAGGCACCCTACTCGCCCACTGAGCACAGGCGGTAGTGTGCGCGCGTCTATGTGGACACAGAATAATCAAAAGGATTAATGAAAAGATGGGAGATAGAAAAGACAAGAAGGGGGGAAAACGGAGAATTATTAGTAGAAAAGAGCAACTGTCCTGTGGGCGGAGTCAAAGCCACAAGATGAAGATCTTTTCTTGTCATTTTGAGGCAACACATTGGAACATTTGACCATTTTGGCTGTGGCAGCTACGCAGCTCAGTGTTTCCCATCCAGTCAGCCCTCGCTATGTCACATTTGCGGCTTCACGCCATCACGTTTTTCCAAATATTTTAATGAATCATCACTTTTCTGTGGTTAGATACGGCCTGTTATTAAGCATATGCATGTTTAAAACTAATTTGTACATATTTTTGGCCTAAATGAAGCATTTTCAAGCATAAAAAATGGCTAAATGAAGTCAAATACTGTACAAATATAAGACTTTCAAAGACATATTAATCTACACTGTAATGTTCAAAAGACTTTTATTGCAGGTTTGAGCCACAATAATCCCACGCCAAGATAAAACTCAACTCTGAACCTCCAACATAACTTCCTGTCCGCCCCCACTAAGGTCCTCTAGCACCTGAACACGTTTACAGCAACACTTACGAGCATGAGTCTTGGTGACAGGAGTTTAAAGGTGACTATACGGCTGTTATGTCTAGAGGACCCTAACAATGTTACAAACTGTATTTAGATGTCTTATTATGTCTACTATATTGGGTAATACGTGTTATTTCCTGTAACAATGTTACACACCGCATTTAGATGGTCAAACAGGCTTTTGATGCCTTTTGTTATTTTCTTTACTTATTTTCTTTTATTATGTCAACTATACTGGGTAACAAAAGTGTAAAGGTGACCATAGGTTTGTTATTTCATGTCTGCAGAGCTCTAATAATTTTAGAAATAAGCACTGTCATCCGGGAGGGACTCGGAGTAGAACCGCTGCTCCTCCGCATTGAGAGGAGTCAGGTGAGGTGGCTCGGGCATCTGGTTAGGATGCCTCCCGAACGCCTTCCTGGGGAGGTGTTCTGGACACGTCCGACCGGTAGGAGGCCTCAGGGAAGACCCAGGACACGTTGGAGAGACTATGTCTCTCAGCTGGCTTGGGAACGCCTCGGCATCCGCTGGGAAGAGCTAGACGAAGTGGCCGGGGAGAGGGACCTCTGGGCTTCCCTGCTTAGGTTGCTGCCCCCGCGACCCGACCTCGGATAAGCGGAAGAAAATGGATGGATGGATATATTTTAAAGGAGCAGCACGGTGGATGAGTGGGTAGCACTTTGGCCTCACAGTCAGGAGGTTCAGGGTTCGAATCTCCGTTGGGCATCTCTGTGTGGAGTTTGCATGTTCTGCCCGAGGGTTTTCTCCGAGTACTCCGGTTTCCTCCCACATTCCGTAAAACATGCATGTTAGGTCAAAATTTAAATCCATCGGTATAAATGTGAGTGTGAATGTTTGTCTATATGTGCCCTGCGATTGACTGGCGACCAGTCCAGGGTGTACCCCGCTTCCTGCCCAAAGTCATCTTGGATATGCTCCAGCATACCCGCCGCCCTAATGAGGATAAGCGGCATAGAAAATGAATGAATTAATATATTTTGAAGGTCATAAACAGGTTATCTACGCTTTAACTATAAAAATATTTTATCTGTAAATAAGGAATCCTACTTGGTGGAAATTCACTCATCAGGGTCGGGGTCCGGAACCAATGAATCGTGATAAACGAGGGATTACTGTATCGCTCTTCTCAACAAGCAGCGAGTTCCTCACCTCAATCTAAAAGGACTGAAGTCATTAGTACTTCCAGGCATGTTTTGGCTTTTGTGTCTTTTGTTCCGTTTTATAACAATTGCGACCGCCCATCATGCAAATTCAACATGATGGTGCCACAAATAGATTGCAGTCATGTGGGAAACACTGCAGCTCCTGCTTACACTCTTGTCAACACACAGACCTCCACTAAGACCTCGTGCGCTGGACTGTGACGTTCTAAATTACCTGAGGAACGCCCATTCTGCGACACGCCTCCAGGAAGTTCTCCACGTTTCGCCGACATTTGGCCATGGTGAGCTTAGGCTGGAGGACATAAACACACACACACACACACACACAATCAAGGAGGATATTTGTGATTACACACACACAGTGTATAATTCATGGCACGCACCACGGCAGGAGAAGGGACGTGGATGCTGGGAACAGAGCGCGGCCGCACGTGATTGGCCAGGTGACACAACACCACACCGTCCGTCAGCGCCGGCCCCAGGTCGCTAGGCAACGACACCTTGAGGCGGGCCTCAATATTCTGTCGAACAAGAGAGGAAATAATTCTGGCTTTTTCTTATTTTAAGTTTTTCATATTCTTATTTAGTTTAAAAAATGGTTAACATGTGGAAAACCCCACCAATTTCCGCTTTTTCCCACCAAAAATAGGCTTTTTTTTTTAAAACAGAAAACCTATGAAATTTACCGTAATTCGCTAATAATGTACAAACCAATGACGTGAGTGCAAGATGGCGGCGGGAGCGTAGATGATGTAGCGCCTGCATCATCTCGCCCCGATAGTGGCGGTGACGCAGCGGCTTGCCGTCCAAGTCTTATCTTGATTATCAAAAATTACTGGTGAGTACCTTTGCATTTTACAATTTGAAATGTTTAATTAGCGTGACTTTGTGTGTCAAACATTCATACGGGTGTGTCCACAATTCCCATCACAAACAGCGGGGATCTACTGTACGCATAAAAACATACTGAGCTCCATCTTTAATAAGCAACACCCACCTTCCGGAGCTGCTCTACCAGCTCAGCGTCGTATCCGAGGGCAACAGGGGTCGGTGGCGCCTCCTCCTGATGAGGAGGAGCAGCGGTAGCGTCGCCTAGAGGACGGGGATGCATAAATTTCCCGTGCGACTCCAATGATTGGCTCTCGAAGGAAGTCGGCCTCACCTCTCTTCTTCTCTTCCCTCTGGCTGAGGCGATAGAGGAAGCTCTCTGGTCGGACACTGGCTGTTCGACAGGAGGCCACGCCCCCTGAGCTGGCATAAGAAGGATTGGCTGGAGCAACAAAAGCAGACAGTCGGCAGGAGTCTGAAACAAACCTGTTTTTTTTTTAAAATCAGGGTTACCTGTTGGAGATAAATTGGCTCTGTCTTCTCCCTGCTGAGACACAATACTATTTAGCATAGCTATTAGCATTAGCATTACCACAGGCAAATTCGTTCAAGCAGAAACGCTGACGGAACACGAGCATAACAAATAAAAGCAGCACACGCAAGAGGAGGACTAGCAGTACCTGCAGTACACAGGGGGTGACGTGATCTAAAGACGCTCCACACTGACAAGACCACAACAAGCAAAGAAATAAGAAACAGATAGGATGTGGCAGAAATAGGATGGCAGGCACACAGGAGAGTGTTTGATAGCCATCAATCAATCAATGCTTCAAAGGGTTCTACGTCGCATCAACACTTAGCATCAAGGCAAACGTCAGTTGCTTTGGTCTTTCTCGGCAGGCGAGTGATTGGCTTGTGCGTGTGTATGTGGTGTTGATGACAGAAGAAAGCCAAGAAGAAAATTAAAGCAGGAATACCTTTCTTTCAAAGCTAGTGACATAAAAGGGCTACCATGATGAGGAATGAGGACTGTTTTTTTAAACTTCAAGCTGCTCCGCCCACACTGTTAACAATTTTTTTACAGATGCGTTTTTGTCCCACACATCTGTTGTGTTGATAAGGAAATGTGTCATAATATTGAGCGACGAAAAAGAGCTCTTATTGTGAAAAGGCAGCAGGAAGCCAACATGTGATGTTAGATGTTGGTGTGGCTGAGGGCGGGGTCTATTCTTACCATGAAGAGGGCAGAGTCATCTGTGTGGGTGGAGCGTCTACAGGGGTATACATTCTGCATATACACACACACACACACACACACACACACACACAAGAGCTTGAGGACGATGGAGGGGTGGGGTCTAAAAGAGAAAGGGCGGCGCCACACCTGGTTACGAAATCAAGGTGCACATCCTCACCTTACTGTCTGGACTGGACTTTGTTGGACTCTGAATCGCTTTACTCTGGAAAAACAAAGCACAAATATGGATGGCCGTGGTTGGCGGGGCTAAGCGACGGTTTTGGACGCAGGGGGTGTTTGTGTGTGTGTCACATCAGCATAAGCCGACATGCGATTGGTTGACAGTACCTTGGCGTCTCTCTGCACCGGGCGGCTCTTGTGTCTCTCCTCGTCGTACCTCAGAGCGGCAAGCTGAGCCTCGCGCCTCATCCTCTCCACGCCGCCACCCCTTTGAGGACCACACTGGAGACTAGAGGGCGCTGTGGCGCCGTCCACCATATTCCTGAGCAATACAGACAAGAAGAATACGTTCACATCTTTAATATTTGCCACAAAGTGCACCTGAGCGTGTGAAAGTTGACCTGCTCTGTCTCTGTCTGGCGTCGTCTGTTCTGGACAAGCTGGCTTTGCCCGGAGAACCCTGAGCACACGGACAGGAAGTCACCTTTAAATCATCACGACCGCATTGATTAGGTGCAAAAGAGGGCGGGGCTTCCACAGTACCTCCTTGCTGATGCGTCTCTCGATGTACGCCATGAACTGCGAGCTGAGGCTGACGCGGTCTCCGACCCTGCCCCGATGCTCCTCCTCTTCCTCCTCCCCCACGCTGTCAATAAAGTCGATCTGCTCCACCTCATCTGCCACATCACATCAAACGCGTGAATGTCAGAAATGCTGCCATGGTAAACCACGAGAGCTCTCACGTGTTCCGTTGGCCAGCAGGTGTAGTCCCACCGCGACCCGTCTGGACTCCGCCGTACGTGACGGCACCTCCGATGACTCCTCCGACGGCTGAAGGCGGGAATAGAATATTGTCATGTCTCCAGGTGACCCCGGCCGCCCGTAGCGCAGAATCACGATGTTAGCGTGCATTTGGTTGCGGTGTGTGTGTGTGTCCCACCTCGTTTCCCGACCATCTCTTGTCTCCGCTGTCAACGCTGTTAAACCCAGAATCCAACGCTCCATATGGCCGACCAGGGTATAGCTCATCAACGCTAACACGCAAACAGGAAATAGAAAGTGTTAGGCTTTAAATGGGATCACATTCTAGTGCACGTGTGGGTGTCATGAGTTCATACCAGGAGCCGAAAGTCAAAGGTCGCCGGTCATACTCTGGTAATTCAGGGGTCGTCTTGCTGGCCTCCAGGTTGAGGAACTTGAATATATGAACTTTGCCCTTAATGCATATCTACGCCACACACGCACACACACAATGCAGATGGCGCTCAACGACAACATCAAAAGATGGGCGCGGCTGACAGTGTCATTCCTGTGGCGTACCTGCGCCGGCGGCATCTGCAGAGGGTTGTTGTCGAGGACGATGCTCTGCAGTTGCGACAGTCGTCTGTAGCACAGCGGGATGGAGGTCACTTTGTTACAGGAAAAGTCCAGTCGCACGAGGGGAAGATCGGCCAGCTCTAAAAACACACACACCACGTCACGTGCATGTTCATCACATCTGTATAGGTGTGTGTGTGTGTGTGTGTGTGTTTCTGCCGACCACCTGGAGGAAGTGTCACCAGGTGGTTCCTCCTTATGTTCAGGTCTCGCAGTGCCTCCAGCTGGCCGACCTGCGAAGGCAGCGTCCTTATCTCGTTACAGCTGACATCCTGCAGGGGACAGCACTGGTCAACGACAGCCGACAGCAACAATCGTCATTCACAATCGCAAGTCCGGGTACTGACCAGCTCTGTCAAGTGTCTCAGCTGACCCACTTCCTCGGGAAGAGCCACCAGCTTGTTGTTGCATGCGATCAGAACCTTCAGAGGGAGACTGCACAGCACCACGGGCAGCGCGGACAGCTGGTTCCGACTGATGCACACACGCAGGCGTGATACGTGCTTAACAACCGGATGTGGTCACGTCGTGCGTGCTTGTGTGTGTGTGTGTGTTACCTCAGGTTCAGGTAGGTGAGGGCCTGGAGGTTGATCATGTGATCTGGCAGGGATCTCACACAGTTTTGATAAATGTTTAAACTCTCCAGAGACACCAAGAGACAAACCTCCACCGGAAGTTCTGACAGGCGGTTACGTGACAGATCTGCACACACAAAGTAGGATTTACCGTCCCGCATAAAGACACATTCGGCCCTGGATTATATTTATCAACAAGTTCTCGTAAATCACAGTCGGTTTCTGGCTCCGGGGGGTACCACTTAAAAAATAAAAAACAGCAGAAACAACCACACCCACCTTCTACACAAAAACCAAAAGGGGGGTCAGCCAAAGATTAAACCAGGACACAACATCCCCACCTTTGGAACTCTGAATGAGCTACCCAGGCCATACATAAACAAACTGGCCTCGATTTAGTGTCCTGCTGTCACATGGAGGGACACACAAACCAATAAAGTTGTTCTGCCAGCCCCTCAATATATATCACATACTTTTACAAAAAATGATTATTAATCAAAGCTTCTTATGCCTATCAAGAAAATCACAGACTTAGCATGCTGCTACGAGAGCTAGCATGAACAACTTGTCCTGCCAATTGCATCGTCAGTTAGCTAACTGCGTTGCGTTGAAAAGCATGCAAATCAAGACTTTCCTGCTGCTGTTGGTTCGGACGTTCTTTTTCCCTTCAGTTCTACAAGGAGCACTTTTCACGCTAACAGCAACTCCGGGCGACCAACGTTTGGTCATAAAGGCGCTCTCCGGCGGCCCAAAAGCGGCTCGCGGACGTCCATCCGAACTCCCCTACCAAGTGGACCGCGTTCGCCCTCACTCACCGGCCCGGGTGGTGTCGCTCAGGTCGTGGTTGCCTGCGCTGCGGGGGAACTCCTTCAGCTTCCTGCCACTGAGGTTGAGGAACCCGGTGGCCGCGGCTTCGTCCAGAGCCCGGTCCAGAGAACGGTTCAAAGACACCGGGCCCGCCGGACCCAGTCCATTGTTGCTACCGACTAAAACGCTTCCAGCGCCGCCTCCTCCGACAGTGAAGTTGAGTCCGGTGTTGTCCGCAGAGCCCAACAACACCGAGGCCGCCATTACACTCTGCGATTGGTTAGCTCCCGATGCTAATGCTAACTCTCCCACCCAAAACGCTAGTGCGGCGTACGCGCATGCGCAGGAAGGCGCTGGAGGCTATGAGCGCAGCTAGTTTGTGTTTACCCATAAACATGAAATTCTATCGGCTCCAGCGTACCCGCGACCCCAATGAGGACAAGCGGTGTAGAAAATGGAATTCTACTCTGATTGCGTCTTTTTGTCCGAATGGTAGATCGCATTGAGCAAAGTCCGTAGAATACTCAAACAATGTCCACATTTGTCTTTAGACGTGCTTCTTTTTCAAACACACGACGCCACTAAAGGTTTCATAATGTGTACTACCGAAGCGTTAGCAACTTCTTCTTCTTCGGGGGTTTCTTTGGCGGCTGGCGAGCAGCTTTTAGGAGTGCAATACCGCCACCTTCCGAACAGGAGTGTGGAACACAATTTATTTGATTGTCTTTATTAATAACAATATATATCTGTATGAAACATGTCCCCAGTCTAACTGTAATATTTTGCCAACATTGTATCTTATCTTCTCGTGCTTAAACTCCCTCACTCTACAGATACTGCTTGCATTGTATTAAGACATGACAGTTACATTACAAAAGGCACAAAAGCCTGTTTCATGTTTCCCTATCATTTGTTAAGACCTGTATGTCCACTTCGCATTCTTGTTATGATGTCTTCTTCTTTCCTATTTCTGCTGGTGCTTCTTACTTGGTCCACTCGTTTTTGAGCACTATACACATGCCTACCTTTTGAGTCTCTGTCCCACGCCTCCCGCCATTTCTTTACCGTCCTCGCCTTCACAACTGCCTTAATCTCAGCTTTACTGTATTTCATATTTACCTCTACTTGCGCTCTCCTTGTTGCTGTCTTTGCATATGTATCTGCCAATCCGTTCCCCACCCCTCCTGTATGTGCTGGCCCCCGTAACAGCGTCATAATTATCCCTGCCTTCTTTATCCTACTAATCCTCTGAATGATCTCATGAATGGTATCTCGTCTTGACTCTGAGGTCATAGTTTTAACGCTGACAAGAGCACTGCTGGAATCGGAAGCTGCAACAACTGATACCGGTTTAACCACTTCCACCCATTGAAGAGCTAGCCAAATGGCCATCAGCTCTCCAGCGCACGCCGACAAATGATCATTTCCTCTATAATTGACCGCAACATTTAAGTCGGGACTAACAAAGGCCACCCCTACTGCTTTAGCTTCATTTTTTTTCCTTTGTTTTTCCTACTGAGAACCTAAATCCCCATTCCAGGACCCATCCCTCAATTGCAGTAATTGCCTCCTGCATCTTCTCAACTAAAAACTCAACATTTCGCCCCCTCTTCCAAACCACCCCATCGTTCGCAAACAAGGATACTCCAAATCAACCATCAATCCGACTAAATACCTCTTTTATCATAATTGAAAATAAAACCGGACTAACAATACTCCCTTGAGGGGTACCATTTTCCACTAATAAATACGAACTGTTTTCCGTCCCAACTCTCACTGAGATCTTCCTCTCTGACAGGAAGCTTCTGATCCACTGCCCCATCCTGCATCTAATCCCCAACCTCCCAACAAGCCTTCCTTCCACATCATATCGTATGCTTTTTCTACGTCAAAAAACACAGCTAGAAGACTTTCCCTGTCAACTTGAGCTTTCCTTATCTCCTCCTCTAGATGTGTTGCTAGTTCAGAAGTACTCCGTCCCTTTCTGAACCCGTTTTGATATGGTTTTGACTGCTCATTTGTTTCTAATACATACTTTAACCTCTCATCAATCATTTTCCCCATTGTTTTACCAATATGGGAGGTTAACGCAATTGGCCTGTAGCTACCAGCATCAGATGCGTCCTTGCCAGGTTTACAAATAGGAACTATAGTTGCTTCTTTCCAGGCTATTGGAAGTATTCCTTCATTTCTTCAACATCTTAAATGCCTTATTCTGCTTTTGAGCATTCATCTGTCCACCATGGGACAATGCATCTCTTTGTACTACCCTTAATCTTTGGTATTGTTACCTGGGCTGCTTCTAAAATAACCTTACCTATCTCTGTAGTTCATGAACCCCTTTTTCTAATTGAACCTGTTGTAGTTTTCCTTCTGCGATAGCTGAGAATTTGACACTAGAGTCAAGTCCAAAGCTGATTCTGTTCCTTTGGTCAAATTGACTCTTGTTCCGATCCCATCATTTAAGCAGACCACATCCTTTTCATCTAAAAGCTCTTCTTCAACCTCCCCATTACTATCATTCTCCTGCCCCCATAAAGTGCTATGTGCATTAAAGTCCCCACACCATATTCCATGTTCACCTCAGCGCTCCACCATAGCTTCTAATTTTTACATGGATTATAAAAATGTATCATACTTCAACTACTACTGCCTCCAAATATTGTAACGTCTTAACTGTCTAGATCTTAATCCTTGTTTAATAAAAATAGCTACCCCCCCCTTCCCACAGTTCCTATCTTGGCGTATTGTTAGATAACCTGCTATAAAAACTCCAAACTAGGCTTCATCCATGTCTCTTGCACACAAATTACATCTGGTTTGTCTTCTAATCCATTAATAAAACCTTTAAATTCTTGACCATTCCAAAAACTAAACTTCTTGCGTTCCATTGCACAACAAACATCACAACCTTTGGCGGGGGTGTGATCTCAACTGGCGTCTCATCCTGGCTTAATTCTGAGGGGATTTTTTTCCCACGATAAATCGTTCATGTTAAAGAACTTTGCCGCTGCCTTTGCTACAATTTGAATTTGATCTGCTTTTGTTTTTACCTGCTCTGTGCAGTTAATCACATAAGTCATAAACAGCACTAGTTTATCCACTGAAACTCAAACTGAAACATTTGACGAGTAAACAGCCGTCCCACAACACCTTGGCCAGTTCTATATCCCCAATCGAATCTTTTAGATAAGTAGTAAGACCGACTGGGCTGACCATTTTTGGATCATGTCCTTCTTTAAACTTAAACGGGATTTTAAACTCCTCCTTATGCTGCAGCACTTTCTTCCTTACCCTTGCACTGATTCCCTCATCTTCTAATGCCCTTTTTCCACGTCCCCACAAACTCCCACCGCCTTTCCGTCCTCCTCCCCCTGGTAATCCATCACCTACATTCACTTTATGCCAAACCGTCGTCTTTTCTTTGTCAGGTTTCTTTTTCCTAACTCGTCAATCATTCACCTGCGTCGAAAATGCAGAGCTGTCAACAGTAGCATCTTTTAAAAGAGGAACCCTATACGTCCTTTTCCCGCGCAGAATTTCAGACAGGGAGCGCGTTAACAACTCAAACTCCAACCCCCACAAGTCCAGGCGCTGGCGCATGCGCACTGTGGTTTGGGTCTCGGGCCGGCCACCGTTCTTCTTCTGGTGGTAAGCAATCCGCGGTTACATGTATCAGCGCCATCTTGTGGCGGAAAGGGCGATGCGCGTCTCAACAACAACAAAACAAGTCATGCTACTGCGTCCCAAATGTATCATTTTTTCCCTGAAAATCTGCCATTATCACCACACGAACCAAACATTTTGTCTATGCTGTTTTACATTGAACAAAGCTTTACTTCCGGTAGACAATCTCGGTCTGAAAATTGACGTTTTTCAGACCGCAAAACTGCAATTCAATAAGAAGTCACACTCCAATATTAATTGATAATTTCGAATTAAACTCCAAAGCCACAAGTATAAGAGCGTTTTTGTGCTCCACTAAACAAAAGGCCGACCGTCGTGACTTTTATTTTGAAGGTCCACCCGTGTTGTTGGCAGGGAAGGGCGGGGTTTGTTTTGAAGCAGAACACTTTCCAGGCAAGATGGCGGCCGCGGGGTCTGTCCAACGGTCCGTGAAGGCGACGGGCGCTGGCGAGTCCCGGTCCGGCACCCGGCGCGGAACCGCGTGCAGGCCCGCCTCCCCGCGCCCACCCGAGCACGACGCCGAGACACGCGCCGCCTGCGAGCATGCGCGGTCCGCCGGGAGCCCGCCCTGCTCGGGCCGGGGGCGACGGAGGACCGAGGCCGAGAGGAGCGGCGGCGAGGCGGCCCCGAAGGACGCCGAGCCCCGGAGAGGACCGACAGGTGAGCGCCGAACGGGTCACGTGTCAGCGTGATGGGCTGGCCGCAGGTTAATGTCCCTCACGTGAATCGTTGGCGGGACTTGTTAGGACTTGTTGGGCTTCTTCGAACTTGTTGAGACATGTCAAGTAGGCGGAGCTAGTGACTCTGCTTCATTTAAACGCCATACGTGTGTTGCCAGACTTGTTTGTGTGTCCGAGTGTGGTCCAGATGCCCGTAGAAGGTCCAAACACGAAGCACAAGGTGAGACTTTGTCTCGTATCGAAGTTTATGAAGAAAAGTTCCGTTTTATGCAGTCAGGGTGTTGCAATCGCAAATGATGATTTTGGTTTTTTTTTAGTTGTGCGAGGACCGAGAAGAGGTGAGGAGGAGGAGCCTGTGCAGAGATGAGCCCGTAAGGCATCCCTTAAATAGCCCAAAAAGTCATTGAGGTTCTGAATATGCCACCTGTTTTCAGGGGGTTCTGTCAGACTCTGAGAACGAGGTGCCCATCGGCAGGAGGATCAGGACCTTGTCCGCCTTCGTGAGGAGAACCAGAACCTCTTCCGGCATCACCAGGTCAGGTTGCTGGTCACGCAAGTGTTGCCTACCACGCGGCGTGACCCCTGACCCCTGTCTTTTGGTCACTAGGTCTTCTCAGAGGAGCCGCAGCTGCACGCTGGAGCACAGAGGAGGGAAGCTGAAGCTGGTCTCGCACGCGGCCATGTTGGACAGGGTAGGACGCCTGACGCGGCGACGTTAATGAAAAGAATTCAAACAGCTGAGGTCATCACTTCCTGTCATTTCAGGTTGGCGTGGGTCACAGCTTCACGGCCGGTATCCTCCTCTCCTCCGAGAACAGCCGCTCCGTCTCGGCACCCGTGTCCGCCCCTGAACGCCGGCCGGCCTGGCGTGTGCCGACGATAGCGGCGGCCACGCCCTTGAGTTTCCCTCAGTTTGGGGCGGAGCGCTCCATCAGTCCCGAGAGCAACGACAGCATCTCGGAGGAGCTGAACCACTTCAAACCCATCGTGTGCTCGCCGTGCACGCCGCCCAAACGTCTGGCGGACGGCCGACTGCTGGAGCCCACCATCGTCAAGTCCACGCCCCGGAACCTAACGTGCGGCCTGACCAAGCCCACCACCTACGAGGCCAGCCCGGCCGTGCTGCAGAGGTGGCGGCAGATCGAGCTGGACCGCCAAAGCTTTAAAGTTAACTCAAAGGCCACACTGACCAGTCCCATAAAAGAGCTCCAGGACAGTGGGGGGGTGTCCACGGGGGGGCGGGGAGGCGCCAACAACAAGAGAAAGCTGGTCTTCGACCCACCGACCGCAGATGACGCCTTCCAGAAACAGACGGTGAAGATCCGTGTCCCCGCCGTCCGCTACAGCAGAGAAGTGACTTTCAGAGGAAGTTCTGACTTTGAGACAACGGTGGGTGTTCCGGATCTGCGGGGGGGAGGGGCTTTGTTTGGCCGCAGACATTCGTTCTCTCCTTACTCGCACAAGTCGGGCTTCCAGTCCTGTAAGATTGCGCCAAAGGACTCGTCGAGCCCCTGTAAGGAGTCCGACAGCGTCCACTACCAGACGACTACCTCAAAGAAGAGCAGGAAGAGCCACCAAAAGACCAAACACTTGGACCAGGACCGAGACTCAGACCGAGTGGCCCCGGAGGTCTTTGACGAGCGCCGCCTCCGCACCATCCGACAGGAGAGGCGGGACCGGGCTCTCGCTGTGAAGCTGCAAAGACAGTTCGACCGAGAGAGCGACCCCCACAGGACCAGTCCTGACAAGTACTTCCTGCGCTCCTGGATGTCCAATCAGAACCGGAGGAGGCGTGGCCTACGACGCTCGCGACGTATCAACAAGCAGCGCTAATCAGACCGTGTAATCCAAACACTTTTTTCCTTCATTTCCTGACGCTAAACTGGCACTAAACGGTCCTGCTGCAAAAAAAAAAAAAAAACATGACTTTTCCTCTCTCGTCGTGCTAGCAGGTTGACGTGCAAGGACAGCAAACACAAAGGTGACCAATGATGATGACTTTGCAGTATTTTTTTGCAGATGACTGCAGTATTTTTCTCACTTATTTGCTTCTTCTCATCATTTGATTCTGAAAATCAGAATTTAGTTTGACTTTGGATGTTTGTCGGAATGTCTTCAGTTTCCATCAATTTAAACGCAAGCTTTTATATATATATGTGTGTATATAAATGTATATATATGTATGTGTGTGTATATATATATATATATTTATATACTCTATATATACGTATACATACATCTGTATACATAAATATACACACACATACATATATATACACATACATACATATGTATACATAATAAACATACATATATGTATGTGTATATATATATATATATGTACATACATACATATATATATACACACACACATACTGTGTATTTTAGGGGGTGTCCCGATGAGACCATCCCCTCCACTGAAGGGCTTTTTTTCATGACATGCCAGCTTTAATTTCCTTTCTCCAGCAAAGATGTTATGCACATTTTCTAAACTGGTTGAAGAGTGTTGGATGATGTAGCAGCGTGCCAAATGACTGTTTGAAACTGTGACATTTTGTATGACAGCACGTCTAAATTATTAAAAAGCTGAAAACAAATCGTCGCCGTCGGAGGCTGGTCGGCAAGAACGCGTGAACATTCCAAATAACTACAAACACTTTTGTCACGACTGCTACATTTCGGTTGCGTTTAGAAGACTGGAGAGCTTTCCACGTGGAGCGACAACAGCTCTTGACCGGACCAATATGGCGACCTCCAGTGACGTCATTTTCTGACCAATCAGGAGCTTCCAGGTCACGGGGTCTGTGTTTGGTACGGAAGACGGCAAGATGGCAGCTGCACGGAGTGGTCTCTTGGAGAAAGTAAGACTGCGAGTTATTTTTGCCGGTGATTTTTACAGCCGACAAGGAAGTAAATTTTATGCCCTTAACTGTAGACAGCGACGGCTTTAAAGTCGGCGAGGAGTGCTCTAGTCAGGCTGCATGGCGGCGGCCGGCCGGCTAAGCTAGCATGCTAGAGATGAAAGATGGAGACTTTAAAGCAATAGGCGCGTTCGTTCCAGATTGCTTCTGTAACTACCGATTAATTGGCCGGTGTCCATTTCTTTCTGCGTGATGGCGTGCCTTTAATGTGTTTCAGTGGAGGATCGACGAGAAGCCGGTGAAGATCGATAAATGGGATGGAGCGGCAGTGAAGAACTCATTGGATGACGCCGCCAAAAATGTCAGTGATTAAACCTTCAAGCGGTCGGTGACGTCACGTGCCTGAGATTGTCTTCTTTTGTGACGCGGCGCCCCCCCCCGCAGGTGCTGCTGGACAAGTACGGCTACGAGGAGAATTTCGGGCTGGTGGACGGTCGCCTGATCATCTGCACCGTGTCCTGTGTGTTCGCCATGGTGGCACTGGTGTGGGACTACCTGCACCCCTTTCCTGAGTCCAGACCGGTCCTGGCCTGTTGCGTAATCTCATATCCTTTGTCACGAGTCCACTTTGTTGCGAGTGTATGTGTGCGCGTCGCAGTCCTTGACAGCCCTCCCCATCACTTACTTCATCATGATGGGTGTGCTGACGCTCTACACGACCTACAGAGAGAAGAACATCTTCCTGGTGGCGCTCCAGAAAGACCCAGCTGGGATGGATCCGGACTACACCTGGCTGCTCTCGTCCTCCCTCAAGCGGTAAGAACGCAAACACTCCCAGCGTCATGTGACCAGAATGCTAAAGGAAAAGAGCACTTGTTTTAGAATTTTGCCCATCATCCATGACCCCTATGTGAGACATGGGTTCTACCGACGTCAGCAACCCGGACTTCCTTATATGGGCAACGTTGAGCAATTGGCTCCCAGGAAAGATAAATCGCCGTTTACTATCAACTCCTGTACCACTAGAATTAGGAAGAGGGGTTCAACGGCAGTCCAGGAGTCCTTGGGAGCGCTTGGGAGTGTGACCAATCACAGCGGTTGTGGGCTCGGAGGGAGGCGTAAATAACACAGTTTGGGAGGGAGGCAGGAAATGCGGAAAACAGCCAATAACGGTCTATTTAGATAATGTGACCTGCATATTAACCAAGCTGTAGTGATATTGCTGCGTTGTTATTAACACTGTTAACGCCAAAGGGCTACAGGTGTAGTGACACCTCACCACATGGGCAAAATTTCCCCCCCAAAAGTTATTTCCTTCATAAGATGCGCTTCCTTTCAGGTTCGATGACCAGTACACGCTTGTGGTGTCATTCAACGACGGGAGAGAGACGTCTTGGAGGGAATCCGAGTTCACCAAGTCGGTGGCGGCGTTCTTCGACGCTAACGGGACTTTGGCCATGGACCGCTTTGAAAAATGTGTTTCCGGACTCCACGACACGCTGGCCAACGACAAGAAAACGAAATGAGCTGCTTCTTGTCATGTTTTTGTATTTTGCGTCCGCCGTGACTTGAATACGTCGTTGTTGTTGGCAGGAAGGAAAATAAAAGTTACATACTGTCAAGTCTTCGCGTGGTCAAGGTGGAACCTGCAGCTCTCGAACATCACCACAAGATGGCGCCGTTGCCTTCAGATAACCCCAGAACGTTCCTGTTGAGAAGCAAACATTAGAATGTAAAAACACAATTTAAAATCTAAAAATATGACACATTTTAATTATACTCACAAAAAAAGCAGCAAATGATAAAAAGCATTTCCCAGGATCGGGTTTGGTCAGCTCCCAATGGGCGTGGTCATGTGTCCAAAAGGGGGTGTGGTCAAGGAATGACTGGACAGAGGTGTGGCCACGAGCGTGAACGTGAAGCCGTCCTTACCGATCACTGAGGCGGCTGAGCGTCTTGTCAGTGATGGCGTGCTTGATGGCCGTCTGGTCCGCCCACAACCCGACCATCACCAACGCCATCATCATGGTGAGTCCGTTACCTGTCCTAAGGGTCACAAGGTCACTTAATGTCTTCCAAATGTGTGTGAGTGTACTTCCAGAACACCAATGGGCCTCCAGACCTGATGCTGGACACTCGGTCTGTGTGCGTCTTCATGGACCAGGTGGACAACGTGCGGCCACCACCGCCTCCAACGCAAGGACATCAGAGGAGGGTGGACACCAACCTGACGGAGGCCCAGAGGTTCTCCTCGTTGCCGCGGAGGCCAGCCGTCAACATCGAGTTCAGGGACGTGTCGTACTCGGTCAAAGAGGGACCCTGGTGGAGGAAGAGAGGTAAGCCCACCTGCAGGCTGCGTTCTCCCCCGCCCATGCAAAGAAGTAGCGCTTTGGAGAAGATGGTTTGCGGTGAGGTCAAATGTCAACATGTGATGTACACACAGCACCTAAAAAAACAGAACCAGAACCAGGTCCTCCTGGTTTAATGTTCCCTTCCCTTCACAGTGTGTGTGTGTGTAATCTGTTAATCTGCCTCTGCAAATAGCTGGAGCTGAGATTAGAACGTAGCCCTACAGCGACGTGGCGCTAACACAATGACAGAGATGATGGTTATCACTATTATTATGATGTCAGGGGGCTGCATCTGGACACGCCCCCAGCCCCTCCCACAGACAACAGGGTCCCGGTCCCAAACGTTCCAGTTCTTTGACTGTGGGATTGTTTAAGCGGGGTCATTAAAGTCTCGCATGTCTTCACATTTGCGGCTTTTTTGTTCTGCTGGCACTCAACAATCCAACGAGAGCCGTTTTTCTCGGGTGTCATGTGACGGAGACTGCGGTGCAGTTTCACCTGACAGCCAACACACAGGGAAAAGGGAATACTCACAAAGTGTACTACTAGTAGAGTACTAAGAGCGTCGCTGAGTGTGGTAGTAAACTGTCCAGATTTGCAGTAGTGTCATGAATAAAAGTACTACAGTACAATGTGTATTGCAGTGTCATGAAGTCAAGTACAATAGCGCAATGTGTAGTACCATGTCAGAGAATACTGTAGGACAGTGCATATTACAATGTTATGGTGTGAAGTACAGGAATACGGTCTGCATTACTGAGTCATGAAATACTGTTGGGCATATGTCTTAGTGACATAAAGTGAAGTACGGTAGTATCAACAGTGTCCCCAAATACAGCAGTACAGTACATATTACAGTGTGTGTATAGCAGTGAAGTGTGAATTAGTGTCATGAGTTACTGTAGTACAGTCAGTAGAGAACAAATCAGACCGGGCCTATAAGCCCAAATAATAAAGTTAATTTTCCACCTCCGATCGAGGCCTGGGCTGGGGGCATGGTGCCCTCCCAGCCCCCCTGAAGCCCCGCCCCTGAGTACAGTGTGTAATAATGTCATGAAGTACTGCAGTAAAGTCATGTTACGTGTTATTAGTGTCATGAATTACCATAGTAGAGCACATATTAGTGTCATCAAGGCAACATATACATTGCATACGTATACAGCAATACAGTGTATGGAAGTGTAATGAAGTACTGTAGTATTGCGATAATTGCAGTGTCATGACTGGTAGTACAGCAAGGTAGTATGTATTACTGGCATGGAGTACTGGTGCACAGTGAGTATTCTGGTGTAAGGAAGGGAAGCACAGCAGCGTACGGGTTACTGTGGGTCAGAGCGGTAAAAGGAGAGTGAAAGACTTTAATCTTTTGATCTGGTTAAGTTGTATTCAGCACATCCAAACAAATCCTCGTCCTCGTTCCCTTGCAATAAATATTCTAAGAGGTACATTCCTTGTGCTGGTCATGTACTTCTTTCCAGTGCACGCGTGCAGTAAGCGTGTGACGTGACGATGTCACTGTGGCGACTCTCTAGCCAAACAATTTATTGAACAAACTGAGCTAAAGCTAAAATGTTGCTACTGCACGTGTAAAACTACTTTTAGATATCTCTTGCTTTTGTAAACAAATATTCTGCTGTGAAGTACAACTTGTCTGCATACGTGAGTCTCATGTGATAGTGTAGTTTGGACTTGGAAAAGAACGTAACTTGGTTCTGTGTCTGGAAGGACTGGTCCACTTAGGAGAGAAAGACAAAGGATGTGAAAGTGGAGTTGGGAACAAAGAGACAAAGAGGTTTTGTTTGCTTTTGCTCTCAGGTAACAAGACTCTGCTCAGAGGGATCTCTGGGAAGTTCACCAGCGGGGACCTTGTGGCCATCATGGGGCCCTCGGGGGCGGGGAAGTCCACACTCATGAATATCCTGGCAGGCTACAGGTGACCACTTTTCGGGCTGACAGTCAAAACCTCGGTTTTCATACGCACCCCATTTTTTATGATTCTATGTTTTGTCCGAAAAATACCGCAAAAATGTTGGCTTGGATTTATCCAACGTCACACGTAACAAACTAACTGGACTGTATTGTTCCGTGAAAACCAAAACAAAGCAAATTAGCTGATTCACTGCCGGTGCAGTTTGGTTTACCGAGTATGACTGCTAAACAACCCACCATGGGGCCAAAAAAGTAGCAAGTGCTGGCAATTTGATTAAAAAAAGGTGAGAAATGGTTAGGAAATTTTCACATTTCTCCATCAACATACATTTGTCGTTTATAATTATTTTTGCATTGTTTTCTGCGAGTAAAACTACAATTCATATAAATAAAATGCTGTTTTTGCTAATATCTTTGGGTGTCTGGAATGGATCTATCGGATTTAAAGTACAGTAGTGTTCAAAATAATAGCAGTGCAACGTGGCTAACCTGATGAATCGCTGTCATTAGTATAACTGGCAAAAAAGTTACCAGTAGGTGCAGTAGATTCTCAGAAAACAATCAAGACCCAGCATTCATGATATGCACACTCATTAGTTGAAAGTTAGTGAAAAAAGGTAGTGTGAATCAGGTGGTCCCTTTGTAAGGATGAAAGCAGCACTTGTTGAACATAAATTTCTCTTTGAAAGGCTGAGGAAAAGGGGTTGTTCAGGGGTTGTACTTTGGTCATAAAGTTGATTGGAGCAGAGGGAACTTAGGAAGATGAGGCAATCATCTCCAATGCCTTAAAATGGAGAGCAAAGGCAGAGACATGTGGCAGAAAACGAAAGACAACTATCAAAATGGATCAAAGAACAACCAGAATGGCAAAGGCTCAGCCAATGAGCAGCTCCAGAATGATCAAAGACAGTCTGGAGTTACCTGTAAGTACTGTGACAGTTAGAAGACATCTGTGTGAAGCTAATCTATTTACAAAAATCCCCCGCAAAGACTCTCTGTAAAAAAAAAAAGGCAGATGATTTGCCAAAGAGCACATCAACTGGCCTGAAGAGAAATGGAGGAACATTTTGTGGACTGATGAGAGTCAAATTGTTCTTTTTGGGTCCAAGGGCCGCAGAAAGTTTGTGAGATGACCCCCAAACTTTGAATTGGGGCCATAGTACACAGTTAGGACAGTGAAGCATCATGATATGGGCATGTTTCTCCTAATATTTATCCCATAGCAGGGATCATGGATGAGGTTGCATATGTCCAAATACTTGAAGAGGTCATGTTGCCTTATGCTGAAGAGGACATGCCCTTGGAATCAACAAGACAATCACCCCAAACACACTAGGAAACCAGCAACATGTTCTTATGTTATGGACTGACCAGCCAAATCCCCGGACCTTCATCAAATGGAGAACTTGTGGGCTGACATCAGAAATGCTGTTTGTGAAGCAAAACCAGGAAATGTTGATAAATTGTGGAATGTTGTTAAAGAATGTTGGAGGAGAAGAACAGATGAAAGGTGCCACAAGTTGGTAGAGTCCATGCCACACGGATGTGAAGCACTTAGAAAAAACTAAATATTAGTTTCGTCATTCACAGGATTGACAAATCCTGCAAACAAAAAAGTTTGTACAAAATAGTTTTGTGTTTGTAAAGTCACATTTTTTTAACACACCCCTTTCAACTAATTGCGCAATTGCACAGCCTTAAGAGCATGCTGGGTCTTCTGAGAATCTACTGCACTTATTGGTAACTTGTGTACTATATAGCAATAAAAATGTAGTATTAATAATGATGCACCTGGTTAGTCACATTGGACTGCTATTATTTTGAACTGTACATTATATCCTATGGGAAAAATTGCTTCGGTTTTCCTCGGATCTTTTGCAACGGATTTCTAACGGAAACCGAGGTTCTGCTGTGTTTCTTTGTGCAGCAGAACTAGCAAGCACTATGTGGACGTGTTTCACTCAGACAACAACGTTTGCGTTCTTGTACATTTTGTGTGGCTCATGAGGTCAGCAATATTAGCGCGTATCGTGGCTGGGCGGCAAGCAGGCTGCTCCGATGCTTCTAGTCCGTTGTTTCTTAAGACAGGACAGCATATCAGAAAAGTGAATGTGATGCCACATTCCGTGTGGTCCCTCCCAGGGAGACGGGAATGAAGGGGGAGATCCTGATCAACGGTCAACCCAGAGACCTGCGTTCCTTCAGAAAGGTGTCCTGTTACATCATGCAGGACGACATGCTGCTTCCTCACCTGACCGTGCAGGAAGCTATGATGGTACCGCCCGCTGACCTGTGACCTTAAGTGACCCCCCGTTTATACAGGCTGACCTGTGACTTTTCTGCTTCTGCAGGTGTCGGCCAACCTGAAGCTGCAGGAGAAGGCAGCGGCTCGGCGGGAGAAGGTGGGTGTACCCGTCCATTATAGGCTGTGGAAAGTTTTGGGACTTCAGCCAAAGGCTAATAGAGTGTTGTGCAGGTCTGGGAGATCCTCATCGCTCTGGGTTTACTGGAAAGTGTGAAGACCAGAACATCCCACCTGTCAGGGGGGCAGAGAAAAAGACTGGCCATCGCTTTGGAGCTCATCAACAACCCACCCGTCATGTTCTTTGATGAACCCACCAGGTCGAAACCCAGACCCGTCTGTCTTCAATACGCCACAGCTTTGCTACAGGGCCATTCTAATATACCACACTCCTCATACATGTTACCATACCACACCTTTCCTACATTGTGACGTTACTATACCACCTTATATCACGCCACACTTACCTTACATTCTAATACACCACACCTTTGCTGCATGCCAATTCTGGTACTGTATACCACACAATTCTATTATACCAACTCTTTGCATGCATACTAATACACCACACATTTTCATCTGCATCACAATGCTAGTATACCTGAATGCACCACAAAGCTAAATAAGCCTTGGCTAATAATAGACAACAATGCTAATACACCACAGCTCACTTTGCTCTGTGTGTGTGTGTTTGCGTGCGTGCGTGTCAGTGGGCTGGACAGTTCCTCGTGTTTCCAGGTGGTGTCGCTGTTGAAGGCTCTGGCTCGAGGCGGCCGCACCGTCATCTGCACCATCCATCAACCGAGTGCCAAACTCTTTGAGCTCTTTGACAAGGTGATTGCACTCGTGGAGTAGAGCGGAGCAGACACCATCCACCACCCTACGGGTGTGTGAGTGTGTGTGTGTGTGTTGCAGCTCTACGTGCTGAGTCAGGGTCAGTGCATCTACAGAGGAAACATCTCCAGTCTGGTTCCCTACCTGAGAGACCTGGGACTCAACTGCCCCACCTACCACAACCCCGCTGACTTCGGTACGACTCCAGAAAGCATCCAATCACTTGAGCAGATTCAGACAGGAGGCACTTGTTGAGATGTAGCCGACTACCTGACCTTGTCACGCTGTCTCTCAGTGATGGAGGTGGCGTCGGGGGAGTACGGGGATCAGATGGTGCGCCTGGTTTCAGCCGCGCAGAACAGGAAGTTGCAAGGCGACCAGCAGACTGAGCTGAACAGAGACTCCAAGCCCCACATGGTGATGTGGCAGCGAGCTGATGAGGTGAAAAACAAACGCTCGCCTCACAGCCAGTTGGGCCTGGGTTGGAAAAAACAACAAACTTTTGTCATCATGTTTTGCTCATCAGGAGTCGTCATCTGAAGGTTGCCACAGCTTCTCAGCCAGCTGCATGGTCCAGTTCTCCATTCTCTTCAGAAGAACCCTCCTCAGTATCCTAAGAGACTCGGTGAGATGCCACACCGAGGTCGCCTGACGGGTCACAGTGGTGGGCCGGCCGTCTGGTCACTGTCCTTTCATTGGTCGTCCAGGTGCTGACTCACCTGAGGATCTCCTCCCACATCGGGATAGGCGTTCTGATTGGTTTGCTGTACCTAGGCATCGGCAATGAGGCCAAGAAGGTCCTCAGTAATTCGGGCTTCCTCTTCTTCTCCATGCTGTTCCTCATGTTCGCCGCTCTCATGCCGACCGTTCTCACATGTGAGTCATCACGGCGCGCGCGCTGCCCGGTTCTTTCTCCACCAATCAACAGACATTGGTTATATCTTTCACGTATTCCCACGGGAATTTGTTACTTTGTGTGCCGCAGTTCCTCTGGAGATGGCGGTTTTTCTGAGGGAACACCTCAACTACTGGTACAGTCTCAAGGCGTTCTACTTAGCCAAGACCATGGCCGACGTTCCTTTCCAGGTCAAGTCCTCATTCACGCCGCCCCACCTCCCGGTAAGCGCTGACGACGTGTACTGACCTGCGTGGCTGGCGTGCAGGTCATATTCCCAGTGGTGTACTGCAGTATCGTTTACTGGATGACAGCTCAGCCTCCCGACGCCACTCGCTTCTTCCTCTTCCTGTCCCTCGGGGTCATGACCTCTCTGGTGGCACAGAGTCTCGGCCTGCTGATCGGGGCTGCGTCCACGTCCTTGCAGGTCGGTTTTGAACGTGCATATGTCACATAGTACAATTCCACGTGTCCAACAAAGGAGTAGGATGGAGCAAACGTGATTTAATCCGAACAGTCAGAATAAATATAATAATAAAAGTAATAACTGATGGAGGGCTTCATATTTGACGGAAACATCGTTGGTTGATGAGTGAAAAAGGAGTTCGGAGTAAGCGCAAGAGTGACTAGACATGACATTCTGTGCATTCTCCTCCTTGTACTTTGTAAACATCAACTGCTTGTGCTGTTCTTGAAATCGCTCCTTTCAGTCCTTTGTCGGATATTCTTTACTCAGTCTGCTCCGTATTTTGATTCCATTTTCCAAGCGTGTGACTTTCACTTCCTGCAGGTGGCGACGTTTGTGGGTCCGGTCACGGCAATTCCGGTTCTGCTGTTTTCCGGCTTCTTTGTGAGTTTTGATACGATCCCCTGGTACCTGCAGTGGATGTCCTACATCTCCTACGTCAGGTGGGAGCGCTGTGAGACATTGTGACACGATTATCGGGGGGTCACCAGAGATGACGGATGAATTGTACGTCAATTGTTCCCGTCCGGTGTGTCAGGTACGGTTTCGAGGGAGTCATCCTGTCCATCTATGGTCTGGAGAGAGAGGATCTTCACTGCGAGCGAGACGACACGTGCCACTTCCAGAAGTCTGATGCCATCCTGCAGGAACTGGACATGATGGACGCCAAACTATACCTGGACTTTGTCATCCTGGCCATCTTCTTCTTCTCTCTGCGGCTCATTGCTTATTTCATCCTCAGATACAAAATCAGCGCAGAGAGGTAGACCAAGACGGCAAGGTCGGGATCGGGATCAGGACCGGGAGGAGGATATCCCAACGCTTAGGCCCAAAACCAAATCAGTTGACTTTGGCCATGTGTCCTGCAGGGACAGGAGCAGGTCTCCTGGCTCCTGTAGTTCTCCCTAAGCTGAGGGACCACATGGCGGATGGACTGGGAAGTCCTGTATGGCCAAAGCAGAAGCTGAGCATTTATGCTCGTCTTCAGTCAGAGGGTTCTCATTTTTGCTTCATTCGTTAAGAAGCTCAAAGACAACATCAACCGCCATCACTTGCTATAAAAACACACGTAAACCACACGGGTGTGAGCTACCGAAACATTATCATATGGAATGACTTTTGGGAAAAATACAATTCCTCCCGATTTTTCTAACGCCTGTATCATTGATATTGAACCTTTTGTTAAATGGAATGGGAGGAGACAATTTTTATCGCTACGTCATGTCGGACACGCCAGGGCTGCAAGTTAAGACAATGTGATGTAAGATATTCTTATTATTTCAATACTCTGTCGTAACAGGCATTGCCTGAGACAGCTATAAAAACGGGGGGCCTGTGTGAACTTTGGCCTGTGTGAAAGGCAATATTATGACCTTTTTTCTCGTGAATTTAAAACAAAACAGCAGTTGGGCACAAACAGATTAGCATGGGTTAGCATCAGCTCATCGGTATTCTCACGTACCCCGCCTCCTACACATAAGGTCGTAAATTTATGACTTTATTCTCAAAATCTCCGATGATTTTAATAGTCGGTCGTTACAGGCATTGCCCGAGACAGCTATAAAGACAGGGGACTTTTGGCCTGGGTCAAAGGTAATATTACGACTTTTTTCTTGAAAGAATTACAACTTTTTTTCTCATAAAATGGCAACATTTTTATAAAAAAAAAATAAAATTAAAAATAAAATAAAAAAAAAAAAATTTTTTCTGCTGCATAAATGATATTGACCAAGGTCGTTACGATGTGTGTCCCCCTCCATCACGTGCATTCTCTTTTGCTTCTAACACACACCAACTGCACAGCAGGAAACCAGGCTATAGTTATGGGGCCAAATGACTCCACATGACTCAAACCTTACTACGTTTAATTTGGATTCATATCATCACTGGCATGAACGTTTTGTGAGTGAAAGGTTTTGTTTCATTATCGGTTGTACAGTTTTGACGTGGTTTTCATGATGTGTCAATGATTGGACGCTGCAAAAAAATAAGCACGTTCTGAGTGCACCTCAACTTAAAAGTTTTGACTACCTTGTCAGATTTTAGTTTACCACAGTAAAGCGACCACCTTTTGGACAGTTTACCACAGTAAAACAACTTAAGGTGTGTGTGTGTGTGTATGTATGGGGGCGAGGGGGTATTTGGGGGCGCATGGGTGGCTTTAAGGTGGGGCCCTTCAGGAGCCTGATATACAGTATGTCCCTAAAATTTGGTGCTAAGGTCAAAGCTGGACTAATAAAGTCGCATTTAATCAAATGTTTCCAAGGAAAGCGGGTCTTAAATAAATCTTTAATTAATAAATAAAGTTGTCTCCATGGAGATGTTGCATTTGGATCCAAAACTGCTTCTACAGTCGCTGAGTTTACCAACACATTCGTAATGTTCACCGAATATTGTGACCATCAACTGAGATTTGAGACAGGGGACGCCGGAAATTAAGACTTTTATTTTGGAGATTACCAGAGAAAACGCAAGTGCCCGAAGACCACATCATGAAACTCAAAGGCCAGATTTAAACTTCAAATGACACAGTTCAGATGTTTCTGCTCGCCAGTGCCGTTTGTGTATGCTTTGTGGCAACCTAAAGAGAAAAAAAACACATGAATTTGGACGTCGGCAGATTGGCATCCGGCCTGTTCCAAATGCGGATCAAAAGTTCTGATCTGTATCGGATGTCTGCTAAGGCACCTGCAGCATAAACAGACTGGGCGAGCCTGATGATTCATTCAGGTGCCAAGCGTTCTGATCAGACAACAAAGGCGGTGGCCTTAAAATAAACACATTTTAACTTCACAAAACGGCACAAATGCAGCAAAAAACAATGAGACTATTTCGGTTTGACTCTGAGCATGTCAGGGGCTGAGTGAACTTTGGTTGACCTTAAAGAAATGTGTAATATCTCACAAACGAATGCAGTACAAACGTTTATTTTAATTGCACAAAACGACACCAATGCAGCACAAAAGAATGAGACTATTTTGGTTTCACTTTGAGCATGACAGGGGCTGGGTAAACTTTGGTTAACCTACGAAATAAACAAAATTGAAGGTAGCACAAACGTTCATTTTAATTGCACAAACGCAGCACAAACAAATGATACTGTTTGACCGGAGGTTTGCATGGGGGAGGGTGGCCAACAAACTTGGAGCATGTCAGGGGCTGGGTGAACTTTGCTTGACCTTAAAAAATGTGTAGTATCTCAAAACCAAAAGTAGCACAAACATTCACTTTAATTGCACAAAGCAGCACAAACGCAGCACAAACAAATGAGACTATTTGACCGGAGTTTTGCATGGGGAGGGGCGCCAATGTCATTCAGGTGACAAACATTCACACTCACATTCGTAGCTATGGACAAATTAGAGTCTCCAAATAACCAGACATGTTATTGGGATATGGGCGGAAACCGGAGAAAACCCCAGAACATGCAGACTCGCCACAGAGATGACAACGCAGATTGGAACCCAGATGGACAAGATGATGTGATGTTTGTCCAGTTTATGTTCCAGTTGAACAAGCCCTTTGAGGGTGGCAGGTTGGCAGTTCTCCAGTGTCTGTGAAACACTCCCCTCACTCACTCCACCCCCTCCAAGCTATCTTGATGTTCTCTTCTAATTTCCATTGAAAGTGACTAATTATTAGATTATTCCATTCAGCGCCAGAACCCTCCTCAGTTTTCTTCAGTTGCCATTGTTGACCCGCGACAGTAGCTAACAAGCTAAATCCTCAATGCACAATCCAGGTTTAAAGGGATAGATTTTTTTGACACAAAGTTGTACGACATCCCCTTCATTGGTGTAGTACATCAACAGCAACTTACCCCCTAATCCGTCGCCATGAGTCCAGTTCTGGTTGGATTTCAGTGTTGAAGAAGGCAGATCACATTTAGTTCCTGGGATCACATAAGTAAAGCATTCTGCTTCTCAGTACCCCCCCCCCCCAAAAAAAAAACCCCAAACCTGTTCAAACCTGAAGATGGCTGTGCTGTGGCAGTGACGTGAGCGTCGCTGCCACAGCGGATGATGACGCGCGAATGGCATCGGTCAGCATTGACATACGCATATTAATACGAGGGAAGGGAAAAGTAAAACCCGAGCGATTTGTGAGATCTGAGTTTTCGGGGAGGTATGTTTGTCAAGCAAATGTATTACTCTTAAACGCATATTGTTATGAGTAGCAGAATGCTTTACTTATGTGATCTCGGCAACTAACAAGCAACTAAGTCGCCACTGATGATGGGGATGTCATACAACTTCATGTCAAAAAATCTACTAGTGCCCCTTTAAGCCCTACATACTGTATGCCTCATACGCTTATCAAACACATTATAAAAGGAACAGGTATTCAGCACTAATGAATGGTAATGATCGTCGATGAGACAGATAGAACCGCAGTCGCAGTCTAGCATTTAGCCTGGTTGTCAGATTTGCTTCCTCCTCCCTCTGAAGCTCATGGTGGCACGCTGATCGACTGGATGGCTTCTCCAAACAACTTTTATGGCCGTACGATCCCGAAGGTACTGATGTCAGAACTTGATTTTGGTTATCATCGAGAAAACGGCTGGATATTAACCCTTAAATTAAACTCTTGTGAGCTGTTTTTTTTTGTTTGTCATATTTGTCCAAACTCATGTACCTTTAGTTGTGACAAGCATTAAAACGAACAAGTAGTTGAAGAAACACGAGTGGTCTAACAATGTTTTCCATTTTATACTATCACATATTAATATGACCAACTAAGGCTGAAAAGGATGCGTTTTCTGCAGAATTTCTTTTGCAGAAAATAAAAAAACAACTTGTTTTTGTTGCAGTCGTGAATGCTGTATCGCAAACGTGCAAGGACTCACCGTAAATCCAAGCCATTATTGTTATTGTTGTCCTCCATTTAACTTGACGCTCCAACTAGCTTGAATTTCACCCTGCTTCCTTTACTCTCGTGCTTTGTTTTCGCTCTGTCCGCTTCTCATTCATGTAGAACGGGGGCCTCAATCCGCGGGCCACATCGCAGTTTTGGTTACTCTCAGATGGCCGCCTGTAACTCAGACACCATATAAATGTATCATCATATCACACATTTGATTATCAGCTTTTTCGTTTTGTTTGCGTTATTGGACTCCTGGTGCCATGCGGAAATTTGTTCCGTTGAGCTTTCTTCACTTCCCCAGCAACGCCATTTTGTGTTTTTTTTGTTGGTGAGCCTTACGATAAGCGCCATGCACGTCCCGATGTTGACCACCTCAAGGTGACAACTTGCGCGAAGGGAAAAGACAAGTTCCGTTTCATGTCAACCTGAAAGAGAACTTGTTTACCTTTGCTCGCGCGCCCGTTCATATGGAATGTTGCCCCGGTTGGGATGTGGGGGACATCGCAGCGCGGTCACATCATCATGTTTACAATCTGGCTTTGGGTTAATGAGCCCCGCGGGGGGGGGGCACCTCAGAGGATGGACACACAGAGGTCAATCACTGCACACAAACAAGAAAACAGACGGAAGATAATACGATATGGATGTCTGTTGTCCAGCCACAGAACACTAACACACTGCCATCCTCGAGGAGAGATATTTACATCCATTATTAACACTTCTCTAAATTATAAATTTTAAGTAGTATCACATTGAGGGCCACTAAAGAACTATAGAACCACTTCAGAACCAGTGCAGATCCCCTGGCCTGGCCTCAACACTTATGCTGGACAAAGACCTCAGGAAAAGACGCGGGACTTCTATGTCGTTTGATGGGACGTACGTACGCGCGTACATACACGGAACATTCAATACAAGAGCAATTCCATGCATTCAACCAGAATATTAGACATGGAGGTCAGCGTGACACAATAACAAACACATACATCATCCAAAGCACGCATTATTTTTGATTAAACGGGGTACCCAAGCGCACAACGTTTAAGAAAGACCGCAAAAAGGTGTCAAGGTTCTGGTGGTATTTTATTAACAGTAAAAAATGGTGAAAAAGGCTTCCTTCAGGGCCTGCCCACGGGAGCCGTCTTAGAAGAGAACATGTGCTTGTACGTCTCTCGTATTTGGGACATTTGCATTCCGTACACGAGGGGATTGATGACAGGCTGGAAGAGGACGAAATAGAGCGATAGGAAGTTTCGCAAGGCATCGGGCAGGAAGCTGGTGTCGAAGCGCGTGTGCAGCACTTGGAAGACGCATCCGAAAGAGAAGCTGAGCAGGGACACGATGTGCGGCGTGCACGTGCTGAGCGCCTTGGGTCTGGCCTGGCGGGATCTGGAGAAAATGACGTGCAGGATCCTCAGGTAGGAGTAGATGATGGGCAGCAGAGGCAGCACCACGGATTCGACGGCGGCAAACAGCCCGTAAAGGTTTCTGAAGTGAGAGTCGCCGCAGAGTAGCTTAGCGACCAAGTAGCTGTGACAGTAAACGCTGCGGATGACGTTGCCGCAAAGCGTCTGGTGCAGGTTCATGCACACGGCGACGAGGATTCTGACAAACGAATAGAGCCACGTGAGACAAATGCACAGCAGAACCCGGGGCGTTGTCACGTAACTGCAGTAGCGCAGCGGGCAGCAGATGGCCAGGTAGCGGTCGTACGACATGGCAGCCAAAGTGCAGAACTCCATGCGGATGTACGTGTAACCCATCAACATCTGCAGGTAGCAGGTGGGCACGGAGATGGCGTGCACGTTAGTGAGGATGTGATACAGCAGGAAGGGGTAGAGGCCCGCGGCGCCGTAGAGCTGGTTGGCGAAGAGGCCGGCCGCAAACAAGAACATGGGCTCCCGCAAGCTCCGCCTCACGCAGATCAGCGCCACCAGTGATGAGTTGCCCGCCACGATCAACAAGTACAGCAGCAGCGTGAGGACAAAGCAGAAATACTTCAGAGACCCCAAGTCTGAATACTCCCCCAGAATAAAATGCGAATACGAGGCATTTTGCATCATTACTTTGTCGTCATGACGCTCCTCCTAAAAGCGTAACGCTGAAACGTGACATTGTCTGATATTTGATAGTCACTGCACTTGCGCGGACGCCCAAAGAAACATCCGCTCGCTGTGCTCTCACCCCTGCTGCTCTTTATTCTGTCGCTCGGGTCTGACTACGCCCACTCCCCGGCTCAATGACATCATCATCATTTGCGACGTGCTTCATTTTGGGATCTGACGCGCGACCCCGAAGACAAGAAGTCATGTAAAAACAAAAAGCAAAGCCGGGCTCCGGCAGGTTTGTACGGAATTACCTTTTAAAATATACAGTAAACACTCGCCACTTCCATTTTCACAGCTTCACTCTATCCCTGCTTTTCAAAAATATATCACCTAATAAACCATTGCAGTCATATGGCGTACTATTACGCAAAATACATACAGATTTAAGCAAACTGTATGTATTTCGTTTGCTTAAATTAAGCATTTTTCAAGCATAAAATGGCTAAATGAAGTAAAATACAAATACAAGGCATTCAGAAAACTCATTCAAAGACGTGGTGATAATAGGTGGTATTGAACACTGGTCACTAGGTGTCAGCAATGCTGCGTTTGTGCTGTTTTGTGCCGTTAAAAGTAACGTTTGTGCTGCTTTTGTTTTTGAATTATTACAGTTTTTTTTATAGGTCACCTAAAGTTCATGCAGCCCCCCACTTCCTCCAAATGAAGCCAAAATAATCCCATTTGTTTGTGCTGCGTTTGTGCTGTCGGCAAGCACCAAATGAAACCAAAATAGTCTCATTTTGACCGCCCTTGTTTGTGAGAGAGGCTGACTGGAAATAAGACAGATATTCTTTATAGCAGGGGTCTCAAACTCAATTTACCTGGGTCTGGGAGTAGTATATAAGGTAGTTTTGTGAATCCAGGGTTACAATACGCGATGCATGGCTCACAATAACGATAATATCTCCATAGGGTTAACCAAAAACATAAATTTTTTTGTTTTTTTGGAATGTGGGAGGAAACCAGAGTACCCGGAGAAAAAGTGGGTCAGTCCAGGGTGTACCCCGCCTCTCGCCCATAGTCTGCTGGGATAGGCTCCAGCATACCCGCGACCCTAATAAGGATAAGCGGCATGGAAAATAGATGGATGAATAAATAATTTCAGTTTGTATTTTGCTGCACTCCGCTGGGATAGGCAACAAGTGGGAACAAGTGGTACCGAAAATGGATGGAATTTTTGCAGCATATTTAAAGCAGAATATAAACAATACAAAAAATACAAAAGTTTTAGTAGAACATTAAGTGTCAACAGGATCTGAAAAACTATTATTTTTTGTCATCGAGATACTAATAGATTATTCGATGAATCGTTGCACGCCAATGTGAGTTTGTGTTATGTCTTATTTATGTCTTGCGTTCTCTTATTGTGTTTACTATTTCGGGTGACACAAATGTAAAGGTGACTCTAGGGCTGTTGTGTCATGTCTGGAGGTCTCTAATAAACATATTTAGAAGGTCGACAACAGGTTCGCTATGCACTAAATATAAAATAATTGGATTCATAAATCTGAAATCCTACTTAAGTTTCATTAACCGCAATAAAAAACGAGATTCCTTTATTGTAAAAACATCAACACAAAATTGTTTTTTAACTTCACCATCTTATTGTCTTATAATTAAAGTGCTATGTATGGTCAAATATACATTTTTCTTCCCGACACAGTTGATTTATGATTGACCTACAGCAGAAAATAACTGAGACCCACAGGATGCTCCATGTTTGGCAGTGACTTACCATCCAGTCGCAGAACGTAGGGGGCTTCCGAGGTCCACAAACTCTCCTCTGCAGGTAAAACAAGCAGAACGGAGGACAAGTGGTTCGGACCAACAATCCAGTTCTGGACTCGTCCAACATGTGGACCCGGTTATGGCGACAACAGATGACAGGTTTCATTAACACGTGCAGGAATGTTCATGTTGTAGTTGAAATGTGCGACCCGCTGCCCTTTTGGGTCCACTCATCGGCTGGTGCTGCATCAACCGCCTGAGGGGCTTTTTGAGAACCATTTTATTCTGTCGGTGACCCTTTGGGTTTGTGTGCTGGTATCAGGTAATACGATTTCCTCGGCCACTATCCGCGCTCAAGTCGCCGCTGATGTGAGCCTCAAGGGATGTGTATGAAGCATGAACATATACCAGAGTGATGGCTTCCTTCAGGTTCTGATGTCCTCATCGTCTGTGTTTGTCAAGTAAAAATGACATGCACGTGCCTGGCGGTTATTATGCAAATTAGATGACGTCTGCCCAGCCTCAGCTAGCAAGTCTTATCTGTTAGCTTAGCTCTTTTCCTCCTTGCTGTCTCTTTGTGTTCAAGCTGCAGGACACTCACTTTGCTCTTGTTCTGACTCGCCTTTCTTCCTTTCTCTCTTCATGGTGACAAGAGGAGTCGGTTGTTGTTTTTTTTACTGCTAGCAGTTAGCATGTTAGCTGTTCGTTTTTGACTTGAAACGCGCAAAAAAAAAATCCAGCTGCTCTCCCTTTCGGAAAAACGGACCACGCCCTCTTAAAGGGGCCACGCCACTTTTTAGAGCCTTAAGGGAAAACGGCACTTTAAAAACATGTTTCCCATCATCTAATTATACGACAGAGTATTAGGGCCACATACAAAAATCAGAGATTTCGAGATTAAAAGTCATAATTTTTTGAGAACAGCAGTTTTACCGGAAAAAAGTCGTAATATTACCTTTGACCTGGGCCAAAGGTCCTACATGTCCCCTGTTTTTATAGCTGTCTCAGGCAATGCCTGTTGCGAGTATTAAAATCATCCGGGATTTTGAGAATGAAGTCGTAACTTTACGACAGCCACGTCGTACATTTAGGAGAAAAAGCTTGTAATATTACGAGAGTCAAGTCGTAACGTTACGAAAACAAAAGTCATAACTTGACATTACAGGCATTGCCTGACACAGCTATGAAATGGCGGCTTTCAGGTGGAGGGGACGGTGAACTAACCCAAGCTAACCTGTTTGTTCCCAACTGCTCTGTTTTGCTGTCCCGTTAAATAAAAGCTTCCTCAAGCAAGAGGATGCATGTACGACTTTATGATTTTAATACACCCTCTTAGCAGGCATTGACTGAGACAGCTATAAAAACAGGGGACTTGTGTGACCTTTGGCACTGATCAAAGGTAGCAATACGATTTTTTACGTCTTTTTCTTGTGAAATTACGACTTTTTTTCCTCCTTAAATTATGACTTTTCTCCTCGTAAAATTACCTCTTTTTTCTTGTGAAATGACGAATTTTTTTCCCCTCAAAGTACGACTTTTTTTCTCGTTAAATTACAACTTTTTTTCTCGTAATATTAAGACTTCTTCTGTCCGAAAATTACAACTTTTTCTCCTCTTAAAATTACGACTTTTTTCTCTCCTCAAATTATGACTTTTTTTCTCTTAAAATTACAACTTTTTTTCCTCGTAATATTAAGACTTCTTTTGTCCGAAAATTACAACTTTTTCTCCTCTTAAAATTACGACTTTTTTTCTTGTAAAATTACAACTTTTAATCTAACAATTGTAAATAAATAAAAATAATAAATAAATAAAAATAAATAATAAAAATAAAAAAAATAATATAATAATAATAGTTTATAGACGCTTGACATGGTGAAAGCAAACCGATGCAGGTGTACAAAACAGCAAAACTAACGGAAGTTATTTATATTGGAAGTCAGAAGTGAAAAGCAAAAAAGTTCAGAGCAATAATTGCAAGGGTATATACAAAAGACGATATTCTGATGTGATGTACACTTCGTGCAGAATCATTCGGAAAGTTGTACTTTAGAGGATTTATGTTGTTAGTGTCAATCCAAAATGTAAACAAACATCGAAGTAGTAATAAAAATATCTACATGCACACCAATATTAGTGCAGAATTATCATGCAACTCAATGAAAATTTGCCCATCTCACGTCTTTATTTTCACCTGTTAAGGTGGGCAAAAATAACCAAATTCAAAATCAACAAACATTTCTGAAATTAAAAACAAAAAACCTCTGTGACCAAAATATCTTTTTGATAACAGGTCACAAGCCTTCCATTCACAGTCAGTCAGTTTCTTGACCTTTCCTGTACCACAGCTTGAAGAAAGGGTCTTGTGAAAATTGGCAGCTACCAATCCAACCACGAGCCGTGCTCAAGAGTCCCTCATCTCACCAGCCCAAAAACCTTCACACCTCTCTCGGCCCATTCTTGACGTTTCAACTTATTGGACTTGTGGAGGTCGGGTTTCAGTCTTTTTTTGGAGAACTGAACACCGCCTACTTCTCGACACTCCAGGTGGGTTGCCGTGGTGGAACATGGCAGCACTGGTGGATGAGTTCCTGGTAGCTCGACGTTTGATTCTTCTCCCGTATCCATCCATTTTCTATGACGCTTATCCTCATTAGGGTCGCGAGGGTTGCTGGAGCCTATCCCAGTTGACTTCGGGCTGGACTGGTAGCCTGTCAATCGCTGGGCTGACAAACAACCATTCCCATGTATGGAAAATTTAGACTCGCCAGTCAACGTCACATGCAACTTTTTGAAGTGTGGGAGGAAACCCAAGTACCCGGAGTAACCCCACGCACGCACGGGGAGAACATGCAAACTCCACACAGAGATGCCCAACGGAGATTTGAACCCAGGTCTACCAAATCTCCTGACTGTGTGGCCAACATTCTAACCACTCGACCACCGTGCCGCCCATTCTTCTCCAATATGTGGTTCATGTGTGTCGCTTGGACGGTTCTGTGACCACGCCCCGATATCTTAGATATTTCAATAGTGCTGCATTCCTCAGAAATGTAAGTTAGATTGTCTGGGTTAGTACGAGTATGTCCATTCTGGTCTCTCCGTCGATCATGGCGCGCAGCTGGTGGGCACGTGGACCGGATTTTGTGATACACCGGGGCAGTGCCTGATCCAATCCAGCAACAATCCTGTAATCACGGTTCCGAAATGGTAGATGACTCGGATGAGCTCCACGGAAGGAAAACGGTCCGTCTGGGCAGAAAGGTTCCACCATGAGATGTTCTGGAGAGATCAGATGATGCCTCAGAAAAGCGCAGGACATGACGGGTAAAATCGAAAAATGAAAACTAATGAGTGACCAAGGGTTTGAATGTAACGAGCCGACTGTCGAAAAAGGAAAGTCGGTTTGCTTTTCGCCGCTCGGAGAGCAGAAGCGCTTAACGAGCGCGTCCCAGGGGATCCCATTAAGCCGGCTGGTCTCACGCGGCTAAAGCCACGGTCAAAACATGTTGACACCAACGAGTGACCTTTGACCCCAGGGAGTTTGCTAATGAGGTGTTTTGTTTTTTTTCGGCGCGACAACACAAAGCCTAACGACGTGTCGTAATTAAAGCCTCGTTTGTAAGGTTTTGTTTTTGTAGTGACCTTCACAGACCTTGGCGAGACTTCTAGACTGCGTGTGTGTGTGCGTGTGTGTGTGGACACCAACAGCAAGAAAAAGAAATCCCAGAAAGCCAACTTGTTATGGCTAGCCAACTTAAGATTTCGAGATTTAAAGTGGTAATTTTACGCGTCATGCGTGTCCGATTATTTATTTATAACGGGACAGCAAAACCAGGTTAGCAGGGGCTAGCATCATCTCACCGCTACACTCTAAAACTCCGCCCCTCCACATACGGCTCATAGCGTAAAGATACGCTTGTACTCTCGTAAAAGGACAATCTTTTCTTGTAACTATACAACATTATTGTAGTCAATTTACGACTTTATTCTCAAAATCTCGACGATTTCACGCTTCATTTAACAGGCATTGCCCGGGACAGCTATAAACACAGGGCACTTGTGTGACCCTTGACCTGGGTCAAAGGTTACAGTACGCCTGATTTGAAAAGGCTGGACTGCCAGTGAGGGGAACAACACAACTTCAGCGGCAACCGAGGCTCCTCGACAGGAAGAGGATGAATAAAAAACAGGACTTTTCTGGTTTTTCTGTTACGTTTGTGTCGTTTTACTGCCGTGTTACGAGCACTGTTTGGAAACGAGGTATATATGCAAACATTCGCTGCCTCTTCCTGTGTCTTTTAATTTTAAGTCCAGAACATCAAGTCAACGTCAAAGTCAAACATTTGGGAACATTTGTCAACCAAGTCCTAAAAATTGCGACCCGACCCACTGACTCTCTGGTTACAGAATGCAATCTTTGATCTCCTTGCCAGTCTGGTTCCAGACCCAACAACCACAGCTCTGTTAGAAAAATATGCTCCAATTGTCAGGTGCACTTGCGGGCCGATCAAAACACTTTGCAGAATGAGTTAGCTCAGCTGACGTTCTCGTCAAACAAATTCATTTTGAACAAAAGGCAGTCACGCTGTACGTGGTTTGGTACCAGCCCAGGACAGAACCCGATGTGTAGGTTGTTTGTGACTACGTTCCTGCATTGTGTGTCTTATGTCGGACCCCCTTGAAAATGAGATGGTTCGTCTCAAGGGGCTCTCCATCAGTACAATTTGTATGAATTTATCGTACTTCCGCGTCTGTCCGTAACCCTCCCCCCCAGCATCCAACCCCCTTCGAGCTAACGAAGGACACAAGGAGGTCTTCTGGTCTCCTGCAGAAGTGGTTGCATGGTCTTGTATTTTAAGGGACCATTTTCAACGCTGCAGGGCTAAGACGCTGTCTCTTCTCCAGCAGATATCTGCAGCTGTGTGACGGACGGATGCCCTGTTAAGTAGTGTAACCCGTCCTGCTTCGCACTGCCCGCACCGGGGGCTTGAACACCGGACCTTACCCACCGGACCCACTCGACTGACCACTCGACCAAAAGTTTTTTTTTTTCTAAATTCTATTTTATTTTTTATTAATGGGTTGACTTTATTTAATTAACGAAGAGAATTATTTATTTCTGTTTTTCTTTTACCAGCATAGTGTGTGTGCTTTTTGGGTTCGTGAATAAAACGTCCAGTAATTAGCGCGCTTATTTTGTTTACAAAGTTAGGACGACACGACGTCGAGCCGGGTGCAAAAAAAAACGTGCTAGCTTCCATTCACTTGTAATGACATTTCGCCACCCTTGAGCCGTCCGTTGGGCAATTGCTCACCCCCACAAGACGTTCCTTCTCCTCACATTATGACAAAGTCCGTTTTTACCGGCCAATTCCGCCATTCCGTTAACGCGCACATCGTAGGGTCCCAATTAGGTTTCCTCTGAATGTCCTTCTTCGACAGTCGCCCCGGGAACAGTGCGGGCAAGGCTGTGAGGTGCATTCACGGACATTGGGTCTTAGTAGTTTTTCCCAGGCAAATACCCACGATTCACTTCTGGGTCCCGAACCACTGTTCTTCAGAACACCCATAAGATTAGTTGTCTTACTGATACCCAGCATCGTTCATCCGAACCGGTATCAACTGATTCCGAGAGGCAGGGTACATCCTGGAGTGGCCGCCAGCCAATCGCGAGGGGCACCGGGACAAACGCCCAATGGCACTCTCGTTCACGCGCTTCAGAGTCGCCGATGAAGCTAACGTAAGCCGGAGATAAAAAACTCCAACACGCTACCCACTGGGCCGCGTACCCGTGCTTTCCCTGAACTCGGGTCTTTCTTCGTGTTCCAGCAGATAATTACCCGCCGCCTCATCAGCTCCCGCTCATTAGCTTGTTTGCTGAACGCGTGCAACCGTGTAGCATTAGCACGGGGTTTAAAAAAAAGAAAAACGTCATTAGCGCAGCCTGACACTGCAGAAGAAAAGACTCGTTAAGCAGATCATTAACTGTGTGTCCTCACAGGAAGCCGGGGCGGGGCTAATTAGCTTGGAGGAGCAACAACAACAACAACCTGGGCTTCCTGAAGACACTTTTAACTCGACAAAAGTACCAAATTGTTGCAAAACAAGAAGGAAGTATTCAGGATAGCTCGCGAGCTAACAGAGAAGGACGAGTGGAACCAGGGCGTGGTTTGCAAACGGCGTGATTGCTCCTCGTGAGGACGTTTTCCCGTTTCTCCTTGATGAGACCCTGGAGTTTCATTTGGGTCAGTGACCAATCAAAGGCTCTGCTGCATTCAGGAAGCGCCCCCCCCGTGGGACATTTCAGGTATAAGACAAAACAAGAGGAGACTGGCGACCACTCGTTTCCTGGTCATGACAGCGGCGTGCTAGCGGCTTGCTGGTTAACGCGTTAGCGGCTATCGGAGTGGCCCGTGCACGTGGGTTCCGTTCGAGCGCCATGTTTGCGTCGGGGGAGAAGAACTCGTCGCACAGCGCCTTCGTTTTCCGAGGCTTCCCCGGGCTGCACGAGCGTCGCTGGCCGCTGGCGCCGCCGCTGGCCGCCGCCTACGTGTCGGCGCTGCTGAGCAACGCGCTGCTGGTGTACGTGATCTGGAGCGTGCAGCGCCTGCACAGCCCCATGTACCTGCTGATCTGCATGCTGTGCGCGGTGGACCTGGCGGCGGTCAACGCCATTGTTCCCAGCACCCTGCTGGGCCTGCTGCTGGACTGGAACAGCATCTCGCTGGCCGGCTGCTTGGCGCAGATGTTCGTCACCCACTTCCTGTCGTCGGTGGAGTCCACCTTGCTGCTGGCCATGTCGCTGGACCGCTACGTGGCCGTCTGCCAGCCGCTGCGCTACAACGAGCTGGTCAACTCCTCGGCATTCGTCAAGCTGCTGCTCTTCACGCTGGTGCGCAGCGGCGCCATCATGGCGACGCTGGTGGGCCTGGCCGGCTCACTGGACTTCTGCGCTTCCAACGTCATCCTGCACTGCTACTGCGACCACATGGCGCTGGTCAGCCTGGCCTGCGGCGACACGTGGCGCAGCCGGGCGGCGGGCCTGGCCGTCATCGGGTGCTTCGTGGGCGTGGACATCCCGCTCATCTTCTTCTCCTACATGAAGATCCTGAGCGCCGTGCTGCGGGCGGCTGCGGCCGGCGAGGACCGCTGGAAGGCCTTCCACACGTGCGCCACTCACCTGATGGTCATGATGTGCTTCTACCTGGTGGGCAGCGTCACGTTCCTATCGCACAACCTCAACATCAGCATCCCCACCGACGCCAACACCACCATGGGCCTCCTCTACATCCTCTTCCCCGCCGCCGCCAACCCCGTCATCTACGGCGTCCGCACCGCCGAAATCAGAAACGGCTTCTGCCGCCTCTTTGGCCTCCGAGACGCCAAGGTCTCGCCCGCCAACGTGAAGACCACCAAACTTAACAACGACTGAGGAGGTTTTTTCCAATAAAAATACTTTTTATTTCATTAGAAATCCACACCGTTGTTCCTATCAAAGCATCAGGTGATGTTTGAACTTGAAGAGTATCAAACCAACGAAGAAGACGCGAAGGTGGGGGGCACATACCAACACAGACGACGAGGCAGACAGCGAGGGGGGCGGGGCATCTGCCTTGAATATTTGAGCTAATATCGCCGCTCCCGGTTCGGAGCCGCCAGGTTCTTTTTGTGCTCCACGTGGGAATGTATCTCCACGAAGACGACCTCTCGGTGAAGTTGCCACAAAAGTCACCGTGTCCTCCTCCCGGTGTCGGAACGAAAAGTCTGAGAATCCTTTGGCGGCGTTTGCGCTGGCCGAGGGGCCGAGCCGTGTCCGAAGGGGTGGTACTTGGTGGTGCAGAGATGACCTCCTTCGGTTTTGGTCCGTTTTACTCTGGAGCTCACTGGAGGCACGTGACCGTGGGACCCGGAAGGCACCTGAGGAGAAGAGGTGCCTTCGTTACGCTCCTGGATGAAGATGCCGATGCTTTCTCTAGTGTTTGTGATAATTGCAACCTAACTGACTTTGCAGTTCTTCTGCACAATTGCGATATTTTGAGGCTTATTTTTTGCATCAATTTCGGACTTCATGAATTTATTGTCAATGTTTGAAATGTTCTTTGTAACCTGAATGCCAAAAACAGCATTTCAACATTACCTTGAACTTCGTAGGCTTTTTGTCGTGATTGCTAAACTTCTTGACATCACAGTTTCTCAGCTAACTTGCGATATTTTGAGATTTATTTTTTCAACAGCATTGTATCAATTTGTGATATTCATGAATTTATGATCAAGATTTTCAATGCTTTTTGTAACCAGAATCCCCCAAAGCACGGCCCCTCCAGGTTTTTGCAGGATTGTTGCAACCTAAAGTTCCCGATTTTGCAGTTTTAGGACTTTTTTTTCACTAGCATTGCATCAGTTTGTGAATTTTAGGAATTTATTATTCATATTTTGAATGTTCTTTGTAACCTGAACCCCAAACAGCACAGCATTTCAACAGTCCCTCCAGCATTTTCACCTAAAATTCTTGATTTTGCAGTTTTTCCGCAAAGTTTGTTTAATTTTGAGGCTGATTTTTTCAATATTATTGCATCAGACTTCTATAAATTTATTGTCAGTGTTTTAAATGTTCTTTGTGACATGAACCCCCAAAGGCTCAGCATTTAAATTTTCGAGTTATTTCGAACACAAACACTTAGCAGTATTTTGCTAGGTGTTGTAATGCTAATGTTAGCATGTTAGTATTGCTAGGATGTTAGTATTAGTCTAGCAGCATTTATATATAAACACATTGCACTGTCATGCGAGGAGCAGGCTAACATTAGCATAGTAGCATTTGTAGCTGTTTTCTTGGGTAGACGCTTTTTTGAACACTTAGCACTATTATTCTAAGTGTTAGAGAGCTAACATTGGCATATTAGCATTACTTACATGCCAACATTAGGATAGCATCATTTTTTGCCATTTTTAAAGCTAGACACTATTGCTAGGTGTTAGCATTTCAGCATGGCTAGCATGCTAATATAAAAATAGTAACATTAGTAACCGTTTTCACGTTACACTTATATGAACACTTAGCACTATCATGCTAGCATGCTAACAAGAGCATTTTTTGGCTGTTGTCTTAGGCAGACACTATCATGCTTGGTGTTAGCATACTAAAGTTAGCATGCTCGCATTGCTATCATGCTAACATGAGCATAGGAGCATTTTTTGCGACTTTCATTCATAAGAACTTAAGCATTAAATCACTTGGCACTATCTTGTTAGCTGTTAGCATGCTAAGGTTAGCACTTAAACAAACACTATTATGGTAGTTGTTAGCATACTTTAAGTCATTCACACCGATCCATGGTATGTTTTCATGGTCAAGGAATGTAAATATGTAGATAACATAAATGTAGGACTAACATTTATGGTGTAAATAACAATACAGGAGGAACTGTGGCGCTTGGTAGAGGTCTGCGCTCTTTGAGTGCTTTTCTAGGTTTCAATACATTTATAATGCATAACGTGTTTGTTTATTATATTTACATTCATCGGGCTGCCATTTCTACATATGGGACTAACTGACGCCCACCTGGAGGGTCTGTGTTATTATTACTATCATTTAATATTAAATTCCACGACGCCATGATCCAGGCCTCCTTGCCCACGTCACGAGCGGTAAAAAAGTGCAAGGCACCGAGCAGCCAGCAGGTGGCAGTGTGAACTGCTGAATCAGATCACGTGACAGCTTCAACGTCAGCCTACTGGATGCAGTGCTTAATGTGGTGGGGTTGTAATTACCGCATCACACCAGCAGGGGGCAATGTAGCTCCAATGTAAGACACGAACAGCCTAAATATAACAATATTTGACTTCTAGGAACATCATGATGACTTTGTTTGTGAAATGATTGACAGTCATGCATTCACCTTTATGTTAATACTCACCAATGAGGGGCGCCGCTCCTCGCCGCACCGCCCGGCTCGGCACCAGCAGCAAATCAAAAAGGGGGTAGGGGAGGTGGAGTATTGATTTGTTGGTTTGATTGACAGTTAATTGTGCGTTATTGCGACACGGCATCGTCATCGTGGGCGGGATCTAAATCCACAACGGTCGTCCCTCGGCGGGAGGCAGCCGGTCCGTCCGCTGTCGTCGTCAACTGGTTGCATTTTTTAGCAGCTGCGAAATGACAAGATGGCGTTTAGGACGTTTAAGGAAAAACGTGGCGACGCGGTCACCCCACCGCCCTTTGTCACCTTGGCCAGCAGTGGAGGAGGCGGGATGGACACCCAGGACGCTGGCTCCGCCTCCTCCTCCGTTGGTCTGGGAGCAGACGTTGGCGTGGCGAGCAGCGTTCTTGTGCTTGTAGTGGTTACTGTGTAGCTTGTACTTCATCAGGAGGATAAAGATAAAGACGAGGACGGACGCCACGATGATGCCCCCGATGATGATGATCATAGTGCCCCCCAGGAACTGAGGGGGAAGACACCGTGAGCACAGAGCCCGGACCTCAAATTCAGTACGCTTGGCGAGGTCACCTACCTGGTCCCGAATGGAGTGACAGCGGCCGTACTCGGGCTCGGTGGCGAAGGCGACACAGCCCACCAGCTTAGTTCCTGTCAACGCTGTGACGCCGTCGTCGTAGACGGCCAGAACGCACAGCTCGTAGTCACGAGAGGACGCCAGGTCGCTCAGCAGGAAATATTTGTGATTGGCTGGGATCATCCTGGTGGAGGAGGAGGAGCCTAAGTTTAAACACTGACTGCATGGAAGTCTGCATGGAAGTCTGACTTCCATCTGCATGGAAGTCTGACTTCCATGCACGTGTGTGTTTGTAAGGCATGGAAAGGTTTACCCAGAATGCTTTGCGGCGGCTCACCTGTAGATGAGGATGTCGTCGGTCGAGCTGTTGTACTGGATCTGGTACGTGCGCACCCCTGGAATGTGGTTCTGCGGGGGCCACCTGATGAGGGCGGTGCTGGACGTGAGGTCGGAGACGCTAACCCGCTGCTGGTCGGAGCGCGGTTGTCCACCGCTGATGTTGGACTTGATGGACGTGGGCACATCCGAGGGCCCGGGGTCGGCTTCCAGTTTAGAGTCAAAGTGTGGTGACGGGTTGACCACCAACTCCACCGGTGCCGTGGCCTCACCGGCTGCGTTCGACGCAATGCAAGTGAACTTTCCGGAATCCTGCAAAAACGTCAAAGTATTGGTCATGGGGTGGCACCGTGTGCGGTCACCTATGCTACAAACAACCTTAACGGAGGCCTTGAGGATGTCCAGAGAGCCGTTCTCGTAGCAGACGGTTCTGGACGTGTTGCCCATTAACTTCCCATCGGGGCTGACCCAGTGCGTGGAAGGTTCTGGGTCTCCGATGGATTTACACCGCAGGCTGACCTCCTGGCCTTCCATCACAAACATCTTAGACGTGTGGCGAGTGATCATCGGTGGTTCGCACACAAACTCCTCCTGTGGCGGTGAGAGCGGCACATAAAAACGGAATCAAGTCACGTTTACTTCCTGAAGACACATTCTCTACCCTGCTAGTGGCCGGAGTCAGGACGCTAATTAATATTCATACTGCTGGTGGGAGGAGCTATTGATTGTCAATCAGCAGACAAACCTCGCGGATGGTCCAGAAGTATTTCCCGGCCAGGTCTTTGGGGGAGGCGCATGTCTCCAAGTCGTCCTCTCGGGTCAGCCGACGCAGCCACACCAACTCGCAGTTGCAGTGCAGCGGGTTCCCTCCAAAGCTCAACACCAGTGCGCTGAGCGGCGAGCCCTTCATCTTGGCGTAGACGGGGATGCGCAGGAAGAGCGGGTCGGGCGGAATCTTCTTCAGCTTGTTGGACGTCATGTCCAGTCTGGACATCGCGGACATGAAAGACACGTTAGCGGATCAAGTGGACGCCTGGACGAGGACAGCCGACCTTCCTGCTTGAGCACCTGGCCAGCTTGTGCAAGTTGGAGAAGATTCCCTCGGGAACGCTCTCAATCAAGTTGTGGTCCAGACTGAGCGTGTTGACGCTGACCAGCAGTGAAATGGTCTCCCACGGAACCTCCGCCAGGTTGTTGTAGCTCAGGTCCAAGTCCTCCAGGGTCTCCAGGAAGTCCTGAAAGGGTCCAACAAGACAACGTCAGAACCACAAGTTTATGAAGTAAGGGTCTCGTGAACTTGGAGAGACACCTGGAATGCTCCATGGGAGATACTGTGGAGTTGGTTGTTGGCCAGGATCAGGTGCCTCAGGTTGACCAGGCCCTGGAAGTGGGCATCGTCCAGCGTGGTCAGGCGGTTGGAGTCCAGGTGGAGGGCATGGAGGTCCTGGAGGTCGGCGAAGGTGAAAGGTCGGATCTGACTGATGGTGTTCCTGCTCAGTGTCAGATGGATCTACGGACAAGGCCGACGAGGGACGTCAATGGCTAATGTAGCTAGCTGCTTATTTAGAAGAGTCACGCGATGACACGGGCAGGAAGTGACCCACCAGGCTAGACATGTTGGCGAAGTCACGGTGTCTCAGCGTGGTGATGAAGTTGTCCATTAGACGCAGCTCGGCCGTCTGGCGGTCGATGTTTGGCGGGACGAAGAGCAGGCCCGTCTTGGCGCACAGCACCGTGTAGGAGGGCAGCAGGTTCTGACACGTGCAGCGTTTGGGACACAACATGGACGCCGAGCACAGAGGGAGGAGCCAGGATGCCACCGCAAAGACCAGTGGGAGGAGCGGCGACGACACCTCCATGATGATGACGCCGCTGCTGACACACACATACGCGCAGTGTTTTGTGTACTGCTAAGCTACGATGTTGTACACCTCCGTACCAGCATGGGACGCCACCACTTGAGGGTAGCTGACCAGGCCACTTGAGGCCATGTGACTCAATGAAGTGTTAGCATGCAAACACTAGCAAAACAGAACCGCAACTGCTTCCACCCGTCATCTCCATCACTCAGTTCATTTATTCACTGGATGTGTGGTGAACATTACACTTTACACATTACACACAGATAAGGGCTGAACGTACCTCGACACCGAGGGAGGCTGGTCCTCTTCTCACGGTACAGCGAGCAACCCGTGTGGGCGGCGCTACGAGTGACCGAAGGCCCTCATTGGCTCATCCAGCTGTCTGTCAGTGACCTGCAGGAGAGAAAGACATGGGATCATGTGGTCTATCTGTTATGTTCAGTACAGCATGACAACTTTTTTTTCCCATTCCATTCCATTCCAATTTCTTCCGCTTATCCGTGTCCGGGTCGCTGGGGCAGCAGTTTCAGTAGGGAAGTCCAGACTTCCTGGTGTCCGGCAACTTCTTCCAGCTCTTCCGGGAGGACACCAAGGGGTTCCCAGGTCAGCTGTGAGACAAAGTCCGTCCAGCGTGTCCAAAGGTCTTCCCATTGGCCTTCTCCTGGCTGGGCATGCCCGAAACACCTCACCGGGGAGTCGCCCAGCAGGCATCCGGACTAGATGCCCGAGCCACCTCAACTGGCTCCTCTCGATGTGAAGGAGCAGCGGCTCTACTCTGAGCTCCTCCGGGATGGCCGAGCTCCTCACCCTATTTCTTAGGGTGAGTCCAGCCACCCTACGGAGGAAACTCATTTCCGCCGCTTGTATCCACGATCTCATTCTTTTGGTCATGACCCATAACTCATGACCATAGGTGAGGGTGGGAACGTAGATCGATCGGTAAACAGAGAGCTTTGCGTTCCGGCTCAGCTCTCTCTTCACCACAACGGTCCAGTACAACAACCGCATTACTCCTGACGCTGCACCGATCCGTCTGTCGACCTCATGCTCCAACCGTCCCTCAATCGTGAACAGGACCCCGAGATACTTGAACCCCTCCACCTGAGGTCACCAAGCTGGACTCCCTCAACGCCTTGACTGCGACTAGAAATTCTGTCCATGAAGATTATGAACAGAATCGGTGACAAAGGGCAGTCTTGGCGGAGGCCAACGTTCACCGGAAAAAAGCTCGACTTACTGCTGCCAATGCGAACCAGGCTCCTTCTTCGATTGTACAGGGACCGAATGGCACGTAGAAGCGGGCCATCAATCCCGTACTCCCGGAGCACCCCGCACAGGAAACCACAAGGGACACGGTTAAAAGCCTTTTCCAGGTGTAAAAAGCACTTGTAGACCGGTTGGGCAAACCCCCCCATACCCTCCAGTACCCTTGCAAGGGTGTAGAGCTGGTCCAGTGTTCAGCGACCGGGAAGAAAACCACCTTGTAACTCCTGTAACTGAGGTTCGACTAACGGTCGTACCCTTCTCTCCAGCACCCTGGAGTAGACTTTCCCAGGGCGGCTGAGGAGTGTGATCCCCTTAAAGTTGGAACACACCCTCCGGTCACCCTTTTGAAAAATGGGGACAATCAACCCGGTCTGCCAGTGCAGAGGTACTGTTCCCGACTTTCATGCAATGTTGTAGAGGCGTGTCAACCAAGACAGTCCCCCAACATCCAGGGCCTTGAGGAATTTAGGGCGAAATTTTTCTACCCCCGGAGCCTTGCCATTGGGGAGTGTTTTAACTAGCCCAATTACCTCAGCCACAGTGATAGAACTGTTCACGTATGTGTCCTCAGATTCTACGGAAGGTATGTCAGTGGGATTGAGAAGGGCCTCAAAATATTCCTTCCACCGACCAAATATATACTCAGTTGAGGTCAGCACGCCCCCGTCCGCACTGTAAACAGAGTGAACTGGGGGCTGTTTCCTCTTTCTGAGGTGTCGGACGGTTTGCCAGAACCTCTTCGAGATAGACCAAAAGTCGTGCTCCATAGCCTCACCGAACTCCTCCCACACCTGAGTTTTTGCCGTGACCACCGCCGAAGCCACGTGCCGTATGGCCTGCCGGTACCTGTCAGCTGTTTCGGGAGTCCTGCAAGCCATCCATGCTTGATAGGACTCCTTCAGCTTGACAGAAGCCTTAACCCCCGGTGTCCACCATCAGGTTCGGGGCTTGCCGCCACGACTGGCACCGACCACCTTGCGGCCGCTACTACGACTGGCTGCCTCAGGAACGGAGGCACGGAATATAGCCCATTCGGACTCAATATCCCGGTCCTCTCTCGAGATGCAGGCTAAGCTCTGCCGGAGATGAGAGTTGAAGACTCGACTAACAGGAGACTCTGCCAGAATTTCCCAGCACACCCTCACTACGCGTTTGGGTCTACCAGGTCTGTCCGGCATCCTTCCCCGCCATCTAATCCAACTCATCACCAAGTTGTGGTCAGTTGACAGCTCAGCCCCTCTCTTCACCCACATGTCCAGAACATTAGGAACCAGGTCTGATGATACGACCACAAAGTCGATCATAGACCAGCGACCTAGGGTGTCCTGGTACCAAGTGCACTTATGGACATCCTTTTGTTCGAACATGGTGTTTGTTATGGACAAACTGTGGTTAGCACAGAAGTCCAACAACAACACACCCTACGGGTTCCGATCAGGGAGGCCGTTCTCCCAACCACGCCACTCTCAGTCACATAGTCATTGCCCACATGGGCGTTGAAGTCTCCCAGTAGAACAATGGAGTCACGCCAGGGGGTATTAATAAGCCCACACCAGCTCGCCGCCTCTCCCCTGCAGCAACTCCAGAGAAGAACAAGGTCCACCCCCTCTCAGTGAATTTGGTTCCAGAGCCCAAACTGTGGGTTGAGGTGAGTCCGACCATATCTAGTCGGAATGTCTCCACCTCTTCCACAAGCTCGGGCTCCTTCCCCACCAGAGAAGTGACATTCCATGTCCCAAGAACCAGATTTGGCCGCCGAAGACCAGGTCGCCCGGACAACCGCCCGCGACCACTGCCCAAATCGCAATGCACCGGACCCTTATGCTTGCCCCTTCAGGTGATGAGTCTGCGTTGGGGAACGAGTGAAGGCCTGGCTGCCAGGGACTTGCCTATGAGCCCCTCCCCCAGGCCTGGCTCCAGGGTGAGGCCCCGGTGCCCCACGTCCGGGCAAGGTGCTGTCACTCCTCTTGGTATTTTTCATAGGGGTCTTCTGAATCACTCTTAGTCTGGCCCGTCACCTAGAACCTGTTTGCCTTGGGAGACCCTACCAGGGGCATAAAGTCCCCGACAACATAGCTCCTAGGATCACTCGGGCACTCAAACCCCTCCACCACAATAAGGTGGTGATTCCATTTTTTTTGTGGACACAAATGAAGTGCTGTTGACACCAATTTTACATTTCACAATTAGCGACACATCACTCATTTATCACACTTTAGCAAAGAGATTGTTATCTCAGCGTGCCATCTTGTTAGAACATTGTGCAGGTGTGACACATAAACACGCCATCACGCGACAACCACCTCAACATGCTAATAGAGCTAGCTGCTAGCCTTTCTCTCAACAGCAACCACAAGCTAATGGACTGGCTAATTGCTAGCCTCTCTAAACAGAAAGCACAAGCTAATGGACTGGCTAATTGCTAGCCTTTCTAAACAGAAACCACAAGATAATAGACTGGCTAACTGCTAGCCTTTCTAAACAGAAACCACAAGATAATGGACTGGCTAACTGCTAGCCTCTCTAAACAGAAAGCACAAGCTAATGGACTGGCTAATTGCTAGCCTTTCTAAACAGAAACCACAAGATAATGGACTGGCTAACTGCTAGCCTTTCTAAACAGAAACCACAAGCTAATGGACTGGCTAGCTGCTAGCCTTTTTTTAAACAGTTTAAACAACTAAGTTACATACTAATCAAAATGTAAAAATGTAAAGTGTCATGTTCTTGTGTCCCTTTTCAAACACCTGGTGGGCCGGATGTGGCCCCCAGGGCCGTAGTTTGCCCACCCCTGAGATAACTAGTCCATTAACTTGTGGTTGCTGTTTAAAAGACTAGAAGCTAGTCCATTAGCATGTGTTTGCTATGTAGAAAGACTAGTTTCCGGCGTCCTAGAAGGGCCAGGATGTCATCGCTCGCTTGCCCGGACAGAGGCAGCGGTGGTGTGAGGATTACGTTTTTGAACTTCTCCAGCTCCAGCTCCTCAGGGACAAACTGACGTGGATGGGAGTAGGATCACACCTCCATGGAACGCATGGAACACATGGACGGGAGTAGGATCACACCTCCATGGAACGCATGGAACACAGACTACCTGACTAGCAGACCTTCGGTACGTGCGCTCCCAAAGTGTGTAATATAAACTTTTGACATATAAGCTGGCAACATGACTCGCAAGTAGTCAAGAGTCAATTGGTACCTCGGTCAACCTTCTGAGGTACCCAATGCACTGTCTGGGAAGTCTGGGTCGTTCACATACGCCTAAATTGTCAATGTTTAGTCATTTATGGTTCATATTGTATATCACACCTCCGTTATTCTGGTATATTTAATTTCGTTATTTGGAGCTAGCTGTTCACATCCTGTGTACTGTAACGTGTGTGCATCTGGGTTGACCTCCAGTGCTCATCGTCACGGAAACCACGAGCTATGATAACCATATGGTCATGCTTTATGTGGATGGAGCTGATGTGTGTGTGTGTGTGTGTGTGTGCGTTAACGGGATCATGGGGGGGTTGGTCAACGTTGCTCCACCACAGCCTAAAGGCCCCGCCCTACTGTGGCTGAACGAAGCCGGAGTCTGAGATGATTTGTGTGGCGTTCTGAGTCGCTCGGAGGGACCGCCGTAATGGAGGAGTTGTGACGGATGACGGCGAGCGGCGATGGGACAGAGACGAGCGTGCAGCGGCGGCGGCCGCCATCGCTCAGCGGGAGGGATCTAACGACTGATTTTCTTATTGGCGGGAAGGCGCCGGCAGAAGCGTGGGCGCTAATGCGCCGTGGAGAATGTTCCGTGATGGAGCATGCACGGTGACGTGCACTCCGGGGCCGGCGAGGAGCAGCTGGGGCGTGCACGTTGACGTGATGGATTGTTTTAATATCTCATCAGACCGTTTCCTGCTCCGGAATGTTCTCCTTAAATAACACAGCCGGGGCGGGAACGTTTGTTTTTACGAGGCGACGAATGAGATGTCTCTGAAGATGAAGATGAGCTTCGTCTTTTAGCAACCTCTAACAGTAAAAGCCATGTCCGGTCCACAGGCCTGACCAGAATAGACTAGACCGGACTAAGCCAGACAGGACTGCACCGGACCAGACTGGACAGGACTAAACAAGACCAAACAAGACCAGACATGACTAGACCAGTGCAGAGCAAATCAGCCTTGACTTGTAGATCAGCCTAGACTAGATGAGACTGGACCGCACCTTACTGGACCGGACTAGGGTAAACCAGACCATACCAGAATAAGATAGACATGACTACATCATATTAGACGAGACATAAACCAGACAGGACCTGATCAGCCTAAAATAAACTAGACAAGACTTGACTAGGCTAAACCAGACTAAACGAGACAAGGCCAGACTTCACCAGACCAGACTAGACAGTTCTAGATAAGGTCAGAGACTAGATGAGGCTTGACCAGCATAGACCCGACTAAACAGAAGTAGAATAGACAAGACAAGAATAAACTAGACAAGACTGCATAATACTAGACAGGATTAGATGATACAAAACTAGGCTAGACCAGATTACACCAGACCAGACTACACAAAACCAGACTAGATGAGACATGACCAGATCGCATCAGCCATAATAGACTAGGCAAGACTAAACTGGACTAGACTAGACCTGACTAGAAAAACCACACCTACCTGGACTACATTGGACTAAACTAGACTAAACTATACTAAACTGTACTAGACTAGACCAGACTATACCAGACTAGGCTAGACATGACTACATCAGACTAGACAAGACATAACCAGACTAAACTAGAACGAACTAGACGAGACAAGACCAGACTAGATGAGACATGACCTTACAAGACCTGATCAGCCTATAAATGACTAAACAAAACTAATCTGGACTAGACTAGATCAGACTAGAACAGACAAGACAAGGCATGACCAGACCAGACTAGACCAAACCAGACCTACGAGGACTACATCAGACTCAACTATACAAGACCGGACTACACTAGGCCAGACTATACCAGACTAGACAAGACTAGGCTAGACATGACTACATCAGACTAGACAAGACATAACCAGAGCAGACAAGACCAGATCATCCTAAAAATATTCTTCTCAACTAGTTTAGACCTGACTAGGCTAAATTAGACAAAAACAGACTAGGCCAGACTTCACCAGACCTGACTAGAGAAGACTAGACAGGATATAACTAGACTAGATGAGGCATGACCAGCATAGACCAGATTAGATCTGAACTAGAATAGACCAGAGGAGACTGCACTATACTAGACTAGACTATATGAAACAAGACTAGGCTAGACCAGATGACACTAGACCAAACTAGACTGGAGTAGACGAGACAAGACCAGACTAGGTGAGGCATGCCTTTACAAGACCTAATCAGCCTATAATTGACTAGCCAAGACTAATCTGGACTAGACTACACTGGACTAGAACAGGCAAGACAAGACATGACTGGACCAGAGTAGACCAAACCAGACCTACCTGGACTACATCAGACTTGACCAGACAAAACTAAACTAGACTGCACTATACTAGATCAGACTAGACTAGACCAGACAAGACAAGACTAGGCTAGACATGACTACACCAAACTACAAGTGACCGGACCAGACTAGACAAGATGTGACAAGTCCAGACCTGACCAACCTAGAATAGACCAGACAAGCCCAAACCATACCTACCTAAAATAGATTACATAAGACATGACCAAACTTGACTAGACCAGTCTAGGCCAGGACCAGACCGGACTAGACATGACCAGACAAATACGGCGACTAGAAAAACAGACAAAACCAGAAGATGGGGGCGTGTCAGGAAGCAGGTTGGGTCATGTGACATTTGTCAATAGGTCTTGACCAATACGCATCAGGGAGACCCCTTCAAAGTCCACTTTGAGGCGTGTTTTCCGTTCTTTCTCTTTTCCTTTCCACATTGGGCCGGTGCTTGCTGTTTGGAAAGTGCTAAACAAATAAAGTTGGTTTGACATGCGCGGCGATGAATTATGCAGTTTTTGTCGGAAGCGGCCAGAAGCGGGAATACAGTCGGAAGAGTAAATAAGGTTGCTGGCAGACGAGCGATCCAGTTAATCCGAGGGGGGGACGATCGCGAGCGGCGTCTTATCGCTTGTTTGCGCGGCTAGAAGCAGCTTAGCGACACCTGCGCTGCCTCCAGACGCNAGACAAGCCCAAACCATACCTACCTAAAATAGATTACATAAGACATGACCAAACTTGACTAGACCAGTCTAGGCCAGGACCAGACCGGACTAGACATGACCAGACAAATACGGCGACTAGGCGACTAGAAAAACACACAAAACCAGAAGATGGGGGCGTGTCAGGAAGCAGGTTGGGTCATGTGACATTTGTCAATAGGTCTTGACCAATACGCATCAGGGAGACCCCTTCAAAGTCCACTTTGAGGTGTGTTTTCCGTTCTTTCTCTTTTCCTTTCCACATTGGGCCGGTGCTTGCTGTTTGGAAAGTGCTAAACAAATAAAGTTGGTTTGACATGCGCGGCGATGAATTATGCAGTTTTTGTCGGAAGCGGCCAGAAGCGGGAATACAGTCGGAAGAGTAAATAAGGTTGCTGGCAGACGAGCGATCCAGTTAATCCGAGGGGGGGACGATCGCGAGCGGCGTCTTATCGCTTGTTTGCGCGGCTAGAAGCAGCTTAGCGACACCTGCGCTGCCTCCAGACGCCGCGCAGAAAAAGACAAAAGACGAGAAGTTCTCCCGTTCTTATCAGCGGTGGGCGGACCTCAAGCTAATCATCAGCGCCCAAACAAAGATGGCCACCAGTTTGGCCATGTGACCCGCCGGACCCAATGGGGGGAGACGGGGATGTTCTGTTGCGTAAACACCTAAAGACCAAACACACTGGAGGGTTCCTGCTAGGCTAGTTGCCCGCCGCTAATGAGTTCTCATTTGACCCGAAGCAGCAGCGAGCCGGCGCCGCCGGTGGAACGTTTGTTCTCGCTTTGGTGGGGGCGTGACCTTCTGCTTCGTAACTTTCAACGGCGACACCGTCAAGGCCGGCGCGTACAATCAAGCGGAGCCGCTAACTGATCCCAGGATAGACGCGTGAAGGGGGCGTGGCCGCCGCGCTTGAGGGGATGTGTGATGATGTTTCAGCGCTAAGCGCTCCCTGTCATCAGCTAACGAGTGCGCTAATGGAGCAGCTCGACATCCTTAATTAAGCGCTGACATAAGTCACTTTAATGAGCCGCCTGTCCGCTAAGCAAAGGTTAGCCGACATGGAGCGCGCCCGGGCTCTAAATGATGACCAGGATTAGCTTTTGACATTTATTTTGTGCACGCTCGTTTGTTTCCTTTGCCGTGCGCCGCCGTGTCGGTTGGCGCCGTCGAGCGGGCCTTCTGGCTCGCTCCTCCCCCTCCAGACAAACCGCACAGCTTGACATGAGCCTCCGAAAAACTGTGCATACCGCTTGCTCTCTTCTCCTCCTTTGATTTCAGATCACCATTTGCAATTAAAGTGATTGCTGTAACGCGTCGATCAGTTCCAGCTCCAGTAACGCTCCCCGTCTCTCTTTAGTTACCATTCTTTATTGGAAGCTAACAAGGTAAACAGTCAACAGCTATTACTGGTTGTGGTTGCTCACCTTAGGGAAAACAGCACCCCCTGGTGTCTCGGCAGGGCATTGCACGGCACGAGCTATTAAAGCATGGCGATGGCGTCGCAGCGCATGGCGTAGGACTACCCAGAGGCATCATTTTTGCTGTTGCCTTTTTATCACCGTAATATTTTAACTTTATTCCCGTATTATAACTTTTTCCCAACCTAATTTCACAACTTTTTTTCTTCAAATTTTGACTTTATTGTCATAAAATTACAGCTGCTTTTTCCATTTCTACTGCTTGTTTGTTTTCGGTTTATTTTTAAAATTTCAAATAGTATTTCAAATTTATTTTTGTAAATTTATTTCCCGTAATATTATGACATTATTCCCATAATGACCTTAACCGGGTAATATTACAACCTTTCCCTCAATATCGATGCTATTGTAATATTATCATAATATTACTACTATCTCTGTTCTATTAATGACTTGTAATTGTTTTCTTTGTTTCTTAGACCGTGCCGCAGGGCGACAAAAAAACTGCAGCAGTCCGCAAATGGACCCGAGGTCACACCCCGGGTCTAATAGCTTATCATCAGAAGCCTTCTCGACGCACACACACTCACGTAGCACAACTAGAGTTGCACAACACTCACAGAGAACCCATGGAAAAGTACAGCGGAGGAGAGGATAGAAAACACGCTAGCATCACACAGTAGTTAAAAGCAGTTTGAGTCCGTCTCCCTCGCACAAACGTAACTTTCACATACTAGGCGCACAAGCTTAAGTTTCACTTTCGGTGTACTTCCGGTTGACGTAGATTATTGCCCTTGTTTTATAACACAATTTGAGAAACTCAGTGTGCTAATTAAATTGGATCCCTGCATGTATAAGTCTTTGAAGGTATACTGTGTAGCATGTATTTGCTTTCCAACACAGTAAACGTTGAAGCTGAAGCAGCGAACGAGGCACTTCTTTTTAAGCACGCAGTTTGTTTAGTTTTTGCTTACGTTTTTGTCCTCGGTGCTTTCAGTTGCCGTCGCTTTCATTAGCCCGACTCTTGCCTGTCTGGGAAAGCGCCATTAAAGACTCGCTTTGTTTCGCGGCTCACTCTGTCTCTGCTTGTGGGCTCCAAACCATGACGGCGCAGGCACGACACCGCGCGCCCGAGGGTGCTCGCTCGCGCTCCCGGACGTGTGCGCGGAGCAGAATGAGCCCAGCTGGGGTTCCGACCCCGAGCCACAAGTCACCATTGCTCATATCGTAGTACCTCTAATGGAGCCGAAGGGAAGTCCATGTGTGGGATTCTGTCGGGACCAGGACCAGGAACCAGGAACCAGGAACCAGGAGGTTCCTAGACCTAGACCAGGAACTAGCAGGTTCTGTTTGTCCGCATCAGTTCATACTTTTTACGGATAAGTCAGAAATCATTGCCGCTTTCATGACGTTCCTCGACTTCCTCCTCTATTTTCAGACTGAAGCGAAGGTCTACAGAGCCCTTAAGCAGTTGGAAACAGACAAATCTGAGGGTCCAGATAATCGTAATCCTTTTTTCCCCTTAATCGTCAAAAGATTTCAGACCTGAACCTCTGACATATCTTTTGAACCGGAGTCTTTCAAACGTTATCCCCGCTGTCTGGAAATCTGCTTATGTTCTTCCTTTGCTGAAAGGGGGAGGGGGGATCAGCTAACCTTAATGACTGCAGGCCGCTATCACGGTTATGGGAGCCAGATCTCGCCGCAGGTGGAGGAGTTTAGGTGTCTCGGAATCTTGTTCACGAGCGAGGGAGAGTCGGAGCGCGGGGTCGACGGACAGATCGGCGCAGCGTCTGCAGCAATGCGGTCGCCGCAAAGCTCTCACTTTACCGGTCGATCTGTTCCCACCCTCACCTACGGTCATGAGCTTTGGGTCATGACCGTAAGAACAAGATGGCAGACACAAGCAGCTGAAAGCGGTATGCTCCTAGGGCAGACCTAGGACACTTCCTCCTCCTGGTGAAACTGGAAAAGGTGGCTTGGGACCTGAGAAGTCTGGACTTCCCTACTGAGACCGCTGCCCCTGCGGCCCGGATAAGCGGAGGAAAACGGAATAGTGTAGTCTGTTTTTCTGCTGCAGTTAAAGTAGTTCATGATGTCATTGAGTCCCCCGATTGTGAAAAGTCCATATAAGTATAAGTGCACGGGTCCACATAGGTCCATGTAAATTCACTTAAGTTCACATAAGTGTACATGAGTCCATAAAAGTGCACATAAGTCTATATAAGTGCATGTGAGTCCACTTAAGTCCATGTAAGTCCACATACAGTAAGTGCGCATTCAATATAATTTCACACAAGTGCAGATATGTTCATATAAGTACACAAACAGTAAGTGCACATTCAGTAGTGTTCATATAAGTGCACATACGTCAATATAAGTCCATGTACCATAAGTGCACATTTATTATAAGGCCACATAAGTCCATATAAATACTCACGAGTGTATATAAGTGTACATAAGTTCATTAAGAAAACATAAATCCATATAAGTCTGCATAGGTCCATATACAGTAAGTGCACATTCAATATGAGTGCATATAAGTGCAGATACAGCCAAATCAGTGCACATGAGTCCATATAAGACCAAATAAGTTCATATAAGTGTGCATGAGTCTGTATAAATTCACATACAGTACATCTCATGTAAGTGCACTTAGGTGCATGTAAGTACACATAAGTTCACAAAAGTCCACATAAATTCATTAAAGTCCATATACTCTACAGTAAGTGTCAATTCAATGTACCACATACAGTGAGTCCACATAAGTCTATGTAAGTGCACATAAGTAGACATAAGTCTATGTAAGTGCACATAAGTACACATAAGTCTATGTAAGTGCACATAAGTCCACATAAGTCTATGTAAGTCCACATAAATGCACATAAGTCCATGTAAGTGCACATAAGTCCACATAAATGCACACAAGCCCATTTAAGTGCACATGAGTCCATTCAAGTGCACATAAGTCCACATAAGTCCATGTAAGTGTACATAAGTCCACATAGGTCCATGTAAGTGCACATAAGTACACATAAATCCATGTAAGTGCACATAAGTCCACATAAATGCACACAAGTCCATTTAAGTGCACATAAGTCCACATAAATGCACACAAGCCCATTTAAGTGCACATGAGTCCATTCAAGTGCACATAAGTCCACATAAGTCCATGTAAGTGCACATAAGTACACATAAATCCATGTAAGTGCACATAAGTCCACATAAATGCACACAAGCCCATTTAAGTGCACATGAGTCCATTCAAGTGCACATAAGTCCATGTAAGTGCACATAAGTACACATAAGTCCATGTAAGTGCACATAAGTACACATAAGTCCATGTAAGTGCACATAAGTACACATGTCTACATACTTCCAAGGGGAAGTGAAGATGAGGATGCTGACGCAGGCTCCATTCACCCCACTTGCTTTTTCATTGGCTTGTTTGTGAAGCCACCACAGAAGGGTGGCCGTGTGATGATAACCATAGAACATGTCAAATACTCAAACCTGTTCCCCCTTCTGCAGCACCTGTCAGGGGTGCATTTAATAAGGGTGCTTAACTCCTTTTTACACTTTTAAGCCAGCGAAGAGCTTTCCGGTGGGCGAGAAGAAGCAGTGTTGCCACAAAGGTATCACAGACACGGGCAGTAGAAAGTGCGTGCTGATGTATTTTGGATGAGACGTGACAATGCACTCCGTTCTCATCAATAATGTAAACGTCCTCTCTCCTGTCGTGATGACCACTGGAAGACACCATAACCGTGTCCCACACGTCCCTTATCTCGGGCAGAGATACGCACAGCGTGTGTGGATGAAGATGTCTGGCAGGCAGCGCTGGGACCTCCGACCCCGTACGGCGGGGGGCGCCGCTAAGTGGCCCGCCATTGGTACATCTGCTGGCGTAGGGCCGAGGCGCGGCGCGGCGATTGGCGCTTCCCGCTGGCAGCTGCGAGCGTACATACGGCAGCGCGTGACTTCCACTTGGCCCGCCGCGCAGTGGAGCGGCGCCCGGGCAGATGTTTGATAGCAGGGAACATCTGGAGGAGGCGCAAACCACGCAACGACACGGCCAAACGGGAAGTGACGGAACAGGACCCGTGCAGGGGAAGCGGTCCCTCCCCACCCCTTCAGTCAAACTTTCGAGGTCTTTGATTGGACCAACCAACCTCCACACGTGCCCCACAGACCGGAAAACAACAAGGGGACCCCCTCGTGCTCGACATTATTATTATTATTGTTTACATTTTCATTCGGGAGGAGAAGGATTTGAGCCACATGTACAAACACGCGCGCGGGCACGCATTAGGAGGACATAAACAGACAAAGGCGGATTATTTTCTTCTCCCACTGAAACATGGATTAGTCAGATGGTCCTCTAATAGAAAACTGACCTCCATAATTCGCGCGCGCGCGCGTGTGTACGTATTAGGGGCTCCAAGGGAGAGCCACCAACCGCGCGAGATCCCTCCCGTGCCTCCCGCGAAAAAGTCCCCACGCGCGCGGCGCCGCGTCACATGCCATTTCCTGGCGCGAACGCCAGGACGCCTCGCGCGCGCCGCAACGCAGGTCGAGGCCGCGCCCCCTTCTTCGCCGCCGGTGAGGGGCCGAGCGGGGAGCTCCTCCCATTTGCCGACTCGGGGAGACGCGCGCGTGTGGGAGGCAATGGGGCGACTGGGAGCACGAAGGGCTGTTTAAAAAGTCGTTAGATAAACTCGTAAAGACCATCAATCACCTGCCGAGATAACAAGGTCACGTCACATCACACGCGCTTCTCAACGCGCCCTGGGGGGTCCGAACAAACACACACACACAGGAAGAGAGGATGAAGGATGTTGGGAATCTTGTTTGTGTGTGTTTTCCTGCAAGGGGGAGCACTTATTACTGCCTCCACTTCCTCTGCTTTCACTGAGCATCTTGACTGTCAGCGGAGGCGGGGCCAAATGGGAAGTAGAGGGCTTGGGGCTTGGGGGTTGGGGGGTGCCTTTAGTCCAGTCACCATGGCAACGCCAGGCACCACTGAGCTGAGATGCACTCATTTGGCATTTTGACTAATTGCGGGACAATGAATTATTTATGCTGTGATCAATAAACCCGCTTGATGTTTAATTGATCATCAGAAGCTGCTCATGAATATTCATCCCCCTTAATTATTCCACAGAAAGCACGGGGAACGCCGCATAAACACCCGTCCTGGGCCGCCATGAAAAGCGTCTCTTTTCCACATATTGGAACCGAAAGTGAATTAGACCCCCCGGACTCGTTAATACGCTTAACGAGGCTTTTCTAATCCACAAACAAGCAGCGCAGCCTGCTCACTTCCTGCCTGAATAAAACATCACGTCGCCACATTAAACGCTTTTAAATACCCACACACGCGTTATGACCTCCGCATGTCGACTGAGAGAGGCGCATTTAGCCAAGACGGCAACGTGTTAGCGATGCTGCTTTATCAGTAATTAGAGTTGTTTCAAAAGAAGTTTAGTGTTTTCATGTCTTCATCAATCGCATCCTGCTAATGCTAACAGCGCTAACACACCAATGCTACTACACTAAAAGGTTCCCCAAGGTAATGTACAAAAAACAAAATCATGTTTTTGGATTTGGCCTCGCCCTCGAAGATGTTCTGCGCTCCCCGCAGCAGCGTGCGGTTTAAGGCTTGTTTTAATGAGGTCGGCCGGCGTTGGCCTCGTCCTCCAATCTGATGATTTCTAGAAAAAGCCGCTCTCCGTCGTGCACGAGGGATTATTTGAGAGGATCAACAAACGCACGAATGATGGTGTCTTGTTTCTGGGGGGAGGGGCCCACAGAGCGAGCCCGAGGTGACGACGGGGTCACGGCATGGCGAGGACGGGGTCACGGGAGGAGGAAGGGAAGAATGATTGATGCAGGAAATAGTAGGCCAAGGCAAGGACGCGGCCAAGATGGCGTCTGTTTTTGGAAGACATGAGGATTGAAGGAGGGATGGAAGGAAGCAGGCTGGGAGATGTTTTTGGCCCTGAGGCGGTCAGACTGAAGAGATGATGGCAGATTAACGGCAGGTCAAAGGTCAGGCCTGCTTCTCCGTCGAAAGCCTCCGGGGACTCGTGAATAACGTCTGAGCGGGAGGGCGTGGATGACAGTGAGCCAGCTGATAAAGTCACGTGACCTCGCTTTCACATGGCCATGTCTAAGTGGACCAGAATCAGAGGTGGGGACTGTGAGTTTGCATAAGAGACATTAGATGAAATAAAAAACATGAGGTGAAAGGAGATTGCATGAGACAACATGATAAAGGGTGAGGTGTCATGAGAGACGTGAGATGACATGAGACAACATTAGATAGTGTGAGATACGAGATGACATGAAATGACACGAGTCGACATGAGATGGAGTGAGATGGTATGAGAGATGTGGGATGACATGAGGTGAAATGAGATTGCATGAGACAACATGATAAAGTGTGAGATGACATGAGAAATGTGAGATGACATAAGAAACATGAGATGGCATGAAATGACACGAGTCGACATGAGATGGAGTGAGATGGTATGAGAGATGTGGGATGACATGAGAGACATGAGATGGCGTGAGATGACATGAGGTGAAATGAGATTGCATGAGACAACATGATAAAGTGTGAGATGACATGAGAAAGGTGAGATGACATAAGAAACATGAGATGGCATGAAATGACATGAGTCGACATGAGATGGAGTGAGATGGTATGAGAGATGTGAGATGACATGAGAGATGTGAGGAAGGTGTGAGATGACATGAGGTGAAATGAGATTGCGTGAGACAACATGATAAACTGTGAAATGACATGAGAGATGTGAGATGACATGAGAACATTAGATAGTGTCAGATTTCAAAAGAGACATTAGATGATGTAAGAAACATGAGCTGGCATAGGAGATGATGATTTGAGATGAGACTAAATGGCACGAGACAAGATGAGATGGCATGAGATAACATCAGAGATGTGAGATGCATGAGACAAATTTAAATAGTGTGAGATTTCGTAAAAGACATAAGAGACATGAAATGACATAAAAAACAGATGACAAGAAATGTGAGGTTGCATGAAATGACATGAGTCGACTAGAGATGTTGTGAGATGGTATAAAAGATGTGAGATGACATGAGATGACATGACATGAGATGGCGTGAGATGACAAGAGGCATGAGATGAGGCAAAACGAGTTCACATGAGACAACACAATATAGTGTGAGATAACGTGGGAGATGTGAGATGACAAGAGATGGCATGACATGACCAGAGACATTACATGAGGCACAATGAGATCACATGAGACAAAATGACGTGAGAGAATACATAAGAACCGTGAGGTGACATGAGATTACATAAGAGATGTGAGATGACACAGGAAACTTGAGATGACATGACAAATGTGAGATAACATGACATGGCTTGACAGGATGAGAGACATGAGATGACATGAGATGGTATGAGACGTGAGGTAAATTTAGAGACATGAGATGACGTGACATGACATGAAGCCGGCGATCTGGGGTGGATTTATTAATAGCCCCCCGGCTTGGTGCCTCTGGGCTGGAGTCATCCCCAGTAAACGAGAGGGTTACTTCCCTACGCCTTAGGGCTGGGGAAAGGGTCCTGCCTGTGGTTTGTGCGTACGCGCCGAACGGCAGTTCAGAGTACCCAGCCTTCTTGGAGTCTATCAGAGGGGTGCTGGAGAGCACCCCAGCTGGTGACTCCATAGTTCTACTGGGAGACTTCAACGCCCATGTGGGCAATGACAGTGTGACTTGGAGGGGCGTGGTTGGGAGGAACGGCCTCCCTGACCTGAACCCGTGCGGTGTGTTGTTGCTGGACTTCTGTGCGAACTACAGTTTGTCCATAACGAACACCATGTTCGAACATAAGGATGCCCATAAGTGCACTTGGCACCAGGACACCCTAGGTCGCAGGTCTATGATCGACTTTGTGGTCGTATCATCAGACCTGCGTCCGTATGTTCTGGACACGCGGGTGAAGAGAGGGGCTGAGCTGTCAACTGACCACCACCTGGTGATGAGTTGGATTAGATGGCGGGGAAGGATGCCGGACAGACCTGGCAGACCCAAACGCGTAGTGAGGGTGTGCTGGGAACGTCTGGCAGAATCTCCCGTTCGTCGAGTCTTCAACTCTCATCTCCGGCAGAGCTTCGCCTGCATTTCGAGGGAGGACCGGGATATTGAGTCCGAATGGGCCGTATTCCGTGCCTCTATTGCTGAGGCAGCCAGTTGTGGTTGCGGCCGCAAGGTGGTCGGTGCCAGTCGTGGTGGCAAGCCCCGAACCCGATGGTGGACACCGGGGGTTAGGGCTGCCGTCAAGCTGAAAAAGGAGTCCTATCGAGCATGGATGGCTTGCGGGACTCCCGAAGCAGCTGACAGGTACCGGCAGGCCAAGCGGCACGCGGCTTCGGCGGTGGTCGAGGCAAAAACTCGGGTGTGGGAGGAGTTCGGTGAGGCTATGGAGCACGACTTTCGGTCGGCCTCGAAGAGGTTCTGGCAAACCGTCCGACACCTCAGAAAGGGGAAGCAGCCCCCAGTTCACACTGTTTACAGTGCGGACGGGGGCTTGCTGACCACGACTGTGGATATAGTTGGTCGGTGGAAGGAATACTTTGAGGCCCTTCTCAATCCCACTGACATACCTTGCGTAGAGGAAGCAGAGTCTGAGGACATGTACGTGGACAGTTCTATCACCCTGGCTGAGGTAATTGGGGTAGTTAAAACACTCCCCAATGACAAGGCTCCGGGGGCGGACGAGTTTCGCCCTGAATTTCTCAAGGCTCTGGATGTTGGAGGACTGTGTTGGTTGACACGCCTCTACAACATTGCATGGAAGTCGGGAACAGTACCTCTGGACTGGCAGACCGGGGTGGTGGTCCCCATTTTTAAAAGGGGTGACCGGAGGGTGTGTTCCATGGAATGGAATGGAGATGACATGAAAAATGTGAGATAACGTGACATGGCATGACATGATGAGGGACATGAGATGACACTAGATAGCGTGACATGACATGAGAGACATAGGACATGTTAGATGACATGAGACAACATTAGATGTGAGATTACATGAGAGATATGAGCGACATGAGATGGCATGAGACATGAGATGCCTTAAGATGATGAGGTATCATGTGCTTATGTGCACATACCAGATGTCACGTTATAATTATTTGATTCCATTTGACAAAAACACACACGCACAGTGTGAGTGTGTGTTTTTAAACGTGCGTTGACAGCTGCTCTCTCTGTGTTCACACAAAGACAAGCGTCCTGATTGGCCACCTTCCTTGGTGTCACTCGTCTTTTTCCATTTTGTGTGATTCTCTCAGAGTTGTGTGTCCGCTGTCACGCTACGCTGCCAGCAGGGGGCGGAGCCCAATCACAGGCCAGCCAGAGAGGGCGGGGACGGGGCCGAGGAGGGGAAGTAAAGAAGAAGAGGGCATACCTTTTCTGAGGCGACATTTTGATGGCCTTTATTACTTCTATCCATCCCATTGGGGTCAAAGGTGAACATCAACAAGACAACAGGAACGAACAAGGGACAAGTCGTCTCCCCATCATGAAGGTGTCAGCTTGGCATGCATGAGCGTGGCATCCAATCAGAGCGAGGCAGCGAAGTGCACAGATGGAGGCGACGCAGCTGACAGACTAGAGAGGAGATTAGGGCGCACACTTCCTGTTGCCGCCTACACCGCCATGGATATCTTTGTGACTGGGTTGGGGGTGGGAGGGGTGTTACGTAATGACTCCTTATGAGGCCGCAGCAACAAACGAACATCTCAGCACACCAGAGTGGTCACATGACAGTATAACGGCCATTAGACACCGTAAGTGGCGACCAAGGAGACCCTTCAGCTGCCAATCAAAGTCGGTCATGGGGTCATGTGATCCATGACCCCTTCGCACTGATTAGTTGACGACAACATGGCCAGCAAGACCTAGCTAGATGTCCCCCTCCAAAAACCACAAGATGTTTCTACAAAGGACAGGGGATGCTTTTAACCTTTGACCTGCAGAGATGGTCTGCAAACAAGGTTCAAAGGAACTAACGTGAACGACTTCCTGTGTCCTGAGGGAGTGTGCGCTCTGATTTTATCGTCCACAAAAAGACCCGTGACTGACCAGCGTCTTGTTAGCGGTCAGCCAAAGAACTATCGCTTAGCTAACTTCTTAGTGGACAACAGCGCAAACACGTCCTCCGCAATGTGTCCTTAGCATGATGCATTCAAAGCTGCATGTTCTAAGCATGATGCATTCAATGCTATATCTTTTTAGCATGATGCGTTCTTAACCCGGCTGGTCTGCCACTGCGCACATGCCCGGGAATCACACCAGGCTCCATTGAGTGAAAGTCAAAAGCGCTATGTGTTCCTTGCATGATGCATTCAATGCTAATAGTAGGATGTGTTCAATGCTGCGTGTTCTTAGCATGATGCATTCAGTACTGTGTATTCTTAGCATGATGCATTCAATGCTGTATAGTCTTAACAGGACACATTCAATAATAATAGCGTGATGCGTTCAATGCTGCATGTTTTTAACAAGACACATTCAATGCTAATAGCGTGATGCGTTCAATGCAGCATGTTTTTAACAAGACACATTCAATGCTAATAGCGTGATGCGGTCAATGCTGCACGTTTTTAACAGGACCCATTCAGTGCTAATAGCATAATGTGTTCAATGCTGCATGTTCTTAAGAGGACACATCCAATACTAACAGCGTGGTGCATTCAATGCTGCCTATTCTTAGCAAGCATGATGCGTTCAACGCTGCATGTTTGTAGCATGATGAGTTCAATCCTGCCTATTCTTAGCATGATTTGTTCAATGCTGTATGTTCAGTGCTGCATATTTTTAGCATGATATGTTCAATGCTGCATGTTCTCAGCAGGATGCGTTCACTTCCACATATTCTTAGCATGATGCGATTAATGCTGCACGTTCTCAGCATGATCCATGGGTTCAAGCCGCGTGTTCTTCTTAGCAGGATGTTTTCAATGCTGCCTATTCTTAGCATGATGCCTTCAATGCTGCGTATTCTTAGCATGATGCGATTAATGCTGCATGTTCTCAGCATGATGCATGGGTTCAAGCCGCGTGTTCTTCTTAGCAGGATGTTTTCAATGCTGCCTATTCTTAGCATGATGCCTTCAATGCTGCATTTTCTTAGCATGATGCCTTCAATGCTGCGTATTCTTAGCATGATGCCTTCAATGCTGCGTGTTCTCAGCATGATGCCTTCAATGCTGCATTTTCTTAGCATGATGCCTTCAATGCTGCGTATTCTTAGCATGATGCCTTCAATGCTGCGTATTCTTAGCATGATGCCTTCAATGCTGCTTATTCTTAGCATGATGCCTTCAATGCTGCGTGTTCTCAGCATGACGCACGGGTTCAAGGTGCATAGTCTTAGAAAGATGCATTCAATTCTGCATATCCTTAGCACGATGCGTTCAATGCTGCGGATTCTTAGCATGATGCCTTCAATGCAGCGGATTCTTAGCATGATGCATTCAATGCTGCGTATTCTTAGCATGATGCCTTCAATGCTGCGTATTCTTAGCATGATGCGTTCAATGCTGCATGCCCCACAGAACTTCTTTGAAGTGGAAAAGCAGAAGAGACGGTGGAGCTGTCCGCGGTGCTGAACACGTGACCCTGGCCGTGGCGGTGCCCCCTCACCCTCCCACCCCCTCCCGGCTTCTCATGCCCCCTCTGCTGAATAATTGATGAGGCAGTAACACACACTCCTGCCCGCGCACGCGCACGCTTACCGGATCGAGTATCCGCGCACGCATTCCTACGACGGGTTGGGGGAGGCAGCTCGTATCGCTTCACACACGCACGCGCGCAACTGTGTGCACACGCAGGGATCATGTTTAATCAGATTACAACGATGATTCACTTCCCGCCAACTGGGAACATCGTCAGTGGCCCAGCACGCGCGTCCCCCTGATCGTCGATCAGTCAGCGAGTCCATCACCAATCAGTCAATCGATCTCACCTTCATCGATGAGCAGCTTCCGGATCCAGGAAACGTCGCGAGGGGATTTATCCCAATTCCCGGGAGGCACGAGGCTGCAGGTGGGAGGCGGTGTGGAGGGGGGAGGGCGTCCTCAGTCCGAGAGGGTCCCTCTACCGGGGTGGAGGGGGGTCTCCATTAACAATCCAACGAGGACCACGGACGTGCACCCGGTCCGGTCCCGTCCGGTCCTTCACGAGCAGCAGGCTGGCGCCACCGGCGCCTCGAACCTTCTTTCACACGAGCTGCTGATCCGGGCGGGGTCCCGGTCCACTGGGATCAATGAGACAAAGACAGAGCATTCGCGAAACGCGTCAACATTCCGCTACAGCAGTCTCCTCGCACGTCCGCAGTGTGCGCGCCAAACTGTCAGCGCGCGACGCCGTCTCATCCCGCCAGCACGTCTCCTGGACGGGCTCTGTCCCGCCGGAACCTCCTTCCTTTCCTTCCCGCTTCCTCCTTCCTTGGTGCTTCCACTCTCCTTCCTTTCTGCCCCGTGCTGCCGCGCGGGGATCGAACACGCCGACAAACTTTGAACTGGAGACGGCGCGCGCGGAGTGCACGAGGGTGGCGCGCAAGGGGGGTGGAGGGCTGTGCGCGCGACACGTTGCTGAAGGTTTCTAACAAAAAGGGGCAGACCCCGCCCTGCCCGATGCCATGATCACGTGATTAACATGTCGCAAGGGACACGCCCAATTCATCAAATACATTAAGAGCAAAATGAAAAAACATGACGGAATATTGATTTGATCAGCATAAAGTTAGCATGATGACAGTGCAAAGGTGGAATAATGCTAGTGTAAAGTTAGCATCAAGACTTGTGTAAAGCTAGTATGATGATTGCATAAAGTGATAACATGAGGATAGCATAAAGTTAGTATGAGCTTAGCATAAAGTTAGCAGGAAGACAATGTGAATTTAGTACAACCTTAATGTAAAGTTAGCATAAAGGTAGCATAAAAATAGTGTAAAGTTAAGAAGTGTGTGTAAAGTTAGCATGAAGATAGCATAAAATAACCATGAAGATAGTGTAAAGTGAGCAGGAAGATAGCATCAAATAACCATGAAGATAGTGTAAAGTTAGCATGAAGATAGTGTAATGTTAATGCGAAGTAAAGTTAGCATTAAAAATGCATAAAGTAAGTATGAAAACAACGTAAATTCAGCATTAATGTAGCATAAACACAAACATAGCATGACGTTAGCATGTTAAAGTTGACATTACAATAGCATAACATTGGCATGAAGTTAGCATAAAAGTAGCATGAAGATAGCATCAAGCTGGCATGAAGTTAACAAAGTTAGTGTAAAGTTTGTGTAAAGTTGGCATGAAGTTAGCATAAAATTAGCGCAGAGTTAGCATGAGCAATGCTTCAAGTTAGTATGAAGATAACGTAAATGTAGCATTAGGTTAGTGTAGCGTTAGCACGAAGATGGCGTGAAGATAGCGTACATATAATCAAGACATGGAGTCATGCTAGCCTGCTAATGCAAAGTGAGTGTAGCCTAAGCACTGCTTTGTTACAGTGCGTCCAGACGTGCACGCTCGCGCACGTGAATTAAATATTCAACCTGAGTGCTAGCAAAGTGCTTGCCGTGCACAATTGAATTGTAAACGTCAAATGTGAGAATGCTAGCCAGACAAAACGTGCACGGTATTTTTCCCGTCGGCGTGCAGGTGGACCTGACATTCAAAGTGATCATGTGACCCGGGATCATCTTCTTTTTACTGTCCGGTACTGTTGGTGTGCTGAGGTGCTGAGCGCTCTCACAGGTCAGTCCAAGTACTACCTTGCGAGTACACACACACACACACGCACGCGCCATATATGTCTAAAATCTTCATGTGTGTGAGACAACACCGGCTATCTGTTAGCACGCTAGCCTTTTTCATTTCCATGTCACGCACGCGCCATATATGTCTAAAATCTTCATGTGTGTGAGACAACACCGGCTATCTGTTAGCACGCTAGCCTTTTTCATTTCCATGTTGAGATAATTTGAGTACAAAAATGGCATATCCTGTTTGTGTGTCCGTTTCTGTGTGTGTGTTGTGTATGTGTGTGAGACCACAGCACCTGCACGCATTTGCTGGTGTGCGTGTGTTCTTTGTGTGAGTTTTTTTACCGTGGTGTCAGCGCATGCGTGAGTGTGTGTGTGTGTGTGTGTGTGCGCATTCCACACTAAGTCATGCGTGCGCTCCCCAGACGGCAAGGCTACATTTTCACTCTGGTCATCTCGCTCACGCTAGCACGCCAACATGGAACCTCCGCGTGCGCTCGCACTGGGAATTCATTATTTAGCTTTGTGCGTGTTTGTATTCTCATCACGTCTTCACACCTCAGCACTCAGAAGCGGCGCCAATGAGGACCTGCGTGACAGTTTTTTTCTGTCAACGATCGCACACACACACACACATGCACGCACATATTGGCCCAGCACGTGCACGTCTCCTTTCTGCTCCACTGCACGTGCACTTCCTGGCAAATAAAACGGTTTCAGCGGGAAAATGGACACAAACACACACACACACACACACTCACACACACACAAGGTTGACACTATGACAACATGTATGCCTTATCATGCCACAGGGAACATCATATCATGAGAAACATCACATCGTATCATGAGAAACATTATGCTGTGAGTAACATCACTTCATGAGGAAAATCCGGTCAAGGGAAACATTACTTCATGAGAAATGTGAAATCATGAGAAACATCATTTAATGAGAAATAATAATGCCATGCCTATCCATCCATCCACATAATGTCATGAGGAACATCACACCATGAGATACATCATAACACGAGAAACGTCACATCAGGTCATGGGAAACATCACATCATGAGAACCATCACACCATGAAAAACATTATCTCTTGAGTATGATTATTTCATGAAGAAAATCAGTTTATGAGAAACATTTCTTTGTGAAAAATGTGATGCCATATGAAATTATGTCATGAGGAGCATCATCCCATGGGAAACATCACTTTATTACAAATATAATGCCATGACAAACATACTGTCATGAGGAGAATCACACTGAAAAACATCTTGTAATGCTGAACATATAATGAGAAACATCATGTCGTAAAGAACACTTCATGATAAATATAACACCATGAGAAACATAACATCATGAGAAACACCACGTCATGAGTAACATCACTTCAAGAGGAACATGACATCTCATGGTAAACATCACGTCATGATAAACATCTCATCATGATTAACATCATACCATGCGAGATGTCATGCCATGAGGAAAATTAGGTAATGAGAAAGATTTATTCATGGGGTATGTAGTGACATGAGAAGAAATGAGGAACATCAAGTCATAGGAAGTATCACTTCATGACAAGTATAAATGCCATGACAAGAATGTCACGTTATGAGAAACATAATGCCATGAGAACCACAATGGCATGTAAAACACAATGTTGTGAAGAACATTGCTTTACTGGGAACATCACAATAAACATCACGACATGAGAAACGTCATATCATTGAGAAGCATCACAATATGAGGAACATCAAGCTATGAGCAATATCTCGTCATGAGAAACATAATGTCATGAGAAACACAATGTTGCGAAAAAGATTACTTCACATGAAACATGACATCACAAAAAACATTACACCATGAGAAATGTCATATGATGAGAAATACAGTATAAAGTCATGCGAAACACACTGTTGTTAAAAAACATCACATAAAGAGGACCATAAGGCCACGATAAACAACGTGCCATGAAAAACTTCATATCATTAGAAGCATCACGTTATGAGAAGCATAATGCCATGATAAACATCACTTCATGAGAAATACAACACCATGAGAAACACAAAGTTGTGAAGAACATCACTTTATGAGGAACAGGATGTCACAATAAACATCACGCCATTAGAAACGCCATAGTATGAGTAGCATCACTTTATGAGAATCATTGTGTCATGAGAAACATCACGTCATGAGGAATGTCACGCTATGAGAAACACTGTGCTATGTGAAACATCACGTTATGAAAATGTGCTATGAGAAACATCACTTTATGAGAAATATAACACCATGAGAAACACAATTTTGCGTCATAAGAAACATCATATTATGAGAAACATCGCGTCATGAGAAACATCACGTTATGAGAAACACAAAGTTGTGAAGAACATCACCTGACGAGAAACATGGTGTTATGTGAAACATCACGTTATGAAAAATGTGCTATGAGAAACATCACTTTATGAGAAATATAACACCATGAGAAACAATTCTCATCGGGACGCAATTTTGCGTCACGATGAGAAACATCACGCAATGAGAAACGTTCTATCATGACAAGCATTACGTTATGAGGAACATTGCGCCATGAGAAACATCATATATGACTAGTATCACATTATGAAGAATATTGCGCCATGAGAAAAGTCATATCATGAGAAGCATCACGTCATGAGGAATATCACGGCATGATAAACGTTATATCATGACAAGCATCACGTTGAGAGGAACATTACGCCATGAGAAACGGCATATCATGAGAAGCATCACGTTATGAGGAATATCACGGCATGAGAAACGTCATATCATGAGAAGCATCAACGTTGAGGAACGCCACTCCATGTGGAACATCACATCACAACCATTACTTAATGACAACTACAACGCCGTGAAAAATGTTGCGTCAAGGACTAACCTCCCATCATGAGAATCATCCCCTCCTGAGAAAAAAATAAATAAAAATACCATCACGTCACGTGGAACGTAACGCCACGAGGAGTATCATGTGATGAGAAACATCGCGGCATGAGGAAGGGGAACTGCTGTCTTCACTCTCATCGTGATGCACCAACTAGCTTAGCAACACTTCTGCTAGCATCCACACACACACACTCAGAGTGCATCAATGAGAGACACAGCTGGTGGTTTGTTCTCATCTAGATCACCCCCCCCCCCCACACACACACACACACCCCTCCATGACTAACAAAGAGCTCGTGTCTCAGCACAGAATGTTCAGAATGTTCCGGAGGTTTCTTGGACGTCCTTAGGAGAGCCGATGCAGCAGCGAGGACAAATGAAGGACAACACCGACAGAGCACAAATGGCTGATTGTGTTATATGTGTTACATGTATAGAGATACACACTGTATATAGATATATACAGCATGCACAGCATAAGCACGGTATATATGTTCTATGTCTATATTTCTATGAATGGCACAAGAAGTCAACATTTGTCACACCTGCAGGAGACTCCGCCCCCGCTCTCCTTCAGCCTCATTAAATATGCAAGCGTCGTGGAAACAACAACGCCAAATAGGGACGCCAGATGGACGTTGGCGTGTGTGTGTGTGTGTTTCTGTAGCAGTCATGAGGTTGGCGGCGGGGTGTGTGTGGGGGGGTTGGTGATATTGACCGCCGTCTCAGCAGCTAGCTCATTTCAGATCACTTCCCCCGGGGGGAGACATCAGTGAACAACAGGAAGTGCAACATTCACCCGGTGGGCCCCCCACACACAGTGAAAGTAACAGGGGTCCCACTGACCACGTAAACAGGAAATGACGCATCTTATCAGGGAGTCGACACGCCATGTGACCTCAGGCGTGCTGAGGCACTGATAACGCCGATACCGCCGGCTCCGCCCACACGGCATTGTGCGTGCCATCAAGCGCGCCATTGTGCGTGCCGCCGTGCGCGCCAAGCGAGGGCCAGAGATGAATGAGTCGTATTTCCTTTGTGGCACCTTTTGTGTCACTGATAAGAGGACGCGTCGCCGCGCGCCGCCACATTGTGCCGCAGATAAGACGCCGTCGGCTGCGGGGTGATGCTATCGCCGACGCGGCAGAGAGCAGGAGCGCGACACGCGATTAGCATGTCAAACGCCGACATAGAGGAGGACGTCCTGTCCTGTGTTTAAACGGCACATGGTGGTCTCGCTACTTAACACACTAATGTAGCGTTTTTGATGTAAAGGCACTGCGGTGTGCGTAAGAAAGGCAACGACGGAGACCGTTTTAAAAAAATTTACATTTACGAGAAAAAGAGTCTTAATTTTACGTAAATAAAAGTCGTAATATGACCTTTGACCAAGGCCAAAGGTCATACAAGTCCCCTGTCTTTATAGCTGCCCAAGGCAATGCCTGTTATGATGCAGTTGATCGGACAGATTTTGAGAATACAAATTACAAGAGTAAAGTCGACTTTAGGTAACTTTACTTTGGATATTTTGACTTTATTTTTGTAAAATATGACTTTTATCCTCGTAAATTTACAATTTTTACACAAAGTCATCCTTTTACCAAAAAAGTTGTGATATCATTAGGACTTTTATTCCTGTAATATATCATGACCTTTACAAAAAAAATAATTTTACAAAAAAGTTCGTTGTTTTACGAGAAAAAAGTCAGAATTTGACAAAAATTAGGTCAGAATATTACGAGAAATTAGTCGTAATATTACGAGAAAAAAGTCGTAATTTTACTAAAAAAGTCATAATTTTACCAAAAAAAAGTCGTAATATTACAAGAAAAAAGTTGTAAAATTACGAGATAACATTATGACTTTTTTGGGTAAAATTACATCTTTTTTCTCGTAATTTTCTGACTTTGTTTTCGGAAATTCAGACTTTTTTAGGGGAAAATGCGCGACTTTCATTCTTGTAAATTTACAACTTTTAAAAATCCTAATCTCCTAATTTTTTGACTTTTTTTGGTAAAATTATGATTTCTTGAGTAAATAAAAATATTTGAGCGGTGTGAGGGAGAGAGGCGGGGCCAATCAGGACCCTGAAAAAGTCGTGGGCCGGGGTGAAGAAACGGGCCCGCCGCCGATTCGGGGATCGGTCTGACGGGAGCTGAGAAGCTTTTCCCTTTGGAATATCGATGAACTCATCTTTTCTTTCCGGGCCCGGTGGTCGGCGCTACGCTTGGAATCCAATCTTCTCCGCCTGCGCCCCTTCCCCATCCCTAATGCGGGCAGCTAATCACGACTGATCTTCTCCTCCTCGCTAATCGCTGCTTGATGACACTCGCCGTCGGACTCCATGTTGTTTCCTGTCAAGGCGCTGTCCTCTTCTTGTCACCGCGTGCCACTACGTATCGCGGGATGTCTTTCCGCGGCGCCACACCTGCAGGCCTGCTCTTACGCTGGACGGGTATGTTAAAATGTCACACACACACACACACACACCATCCATCCAGTTGACATGAAGTAGCGAGCGAACAAAAGCCCCGAAAGCAAGACCCGGCGTGACAGTTTAAGTGGTTGCGAGAGGCATGAGACAAAAGACAAGTGTGAAAAGTTCTGCTCCAGAGCGGCTCCACAAGCGGGCCAGCGACGCCCCGAGGCCTCGCGGGCGCCGCTGCTAACATGTGGCAGGTGAGCTGTTTGCTTCCACTACAAATTTGCTTTTGTCTGCAGCACTCATGCGTGTGTACGTGCGCGTGTGTTTCCGGACCTCGGTGAGCCATTAGCTGCCCTCAGAGGCAACGTGGAAGTTCCAGATGAGGCATGACTCTTGTTGCCAAGTGTCCTCCTAAGTGTCACCTGGCATCTTTACACACACGCACACACAGAGGAGCGATTGTTACGTCTCCAGGTGGCTGCCGTGGCAACGCCGAGCCTTTCTGCTCAACATATAAAGTTCTATTTTCTAGTTTGTGCTTCTCATCCTGGTTGCCAAGGCGACGTGATGCGGGCCAAGGACAACGCCATCAAGCGTCGGTGCTGTAACGACGACAGCCTGTACCCATGAGACGAGATGAGCCCTCGGCAGATGGGCTCTGATGCGAGGATGCTGGGAAGGAGGCACGATCCCGAGGATGCTGAAAGCGGTGAGCACGCTTGAGGAAGAGGATGATCCGCCGAGCCCAGTTTGGCCTCGGGCGGAATCTTCGCATCCTCATGAAAGCATGCGTGGGAAGCTCCTGGAAAATCAATGCAGGAACACAAACACGCTAAGAACATCACGTCAACACCAACGTACACCCTGCCATGATGACCATCACTGGAATTATCAGGATGGAGGATGAGGAGGTGAGGATGGTGGATGAGGATGACAAGGAGGAGGAAGATAATCATGGTAATGATAATAATAATGAGGAGGACGGTGATGGTGGAGGACGATAATGATCTTAATCAGTGAAGATAACGATGATGATGACAAGGATGTGATGGAGGATGTGATGGAGGATGAGGGTGAAGATGATGAGGCGGGTCAGAGTGAGAATGAGGATGATAATGGCGTTGATGATGTTGGTGGTGACAGTGATTGTTATGTGATGATGATGGGGGATGAGAAGGAGGATGGTGATGATGATGAAGATGATGAAGGATGAGAATGAGGATGGTGTTGATGATGGAGATGAGGTTGATGATGATGATGGTGATGTGTTGATGATGACGATGATGATGAAGATGAGGTTGATGACGATGATGTTGATGTGATGATGATGACGATCAGGGATGAGAATTAAGATGGTGATGATGATGAAGATGAGGTTGATGACGATGATGGTGATGTGATGATGATGATGATGATGAGGGAGGATGAGAATTAAAATGGTGATGATGATGAGGTTGGTTACAATGATGGTGATGTGATGATGATGATGATGGGGATGAGAAGGAGGATGGTGATGATGATGAAGATGATGAAGGATGAGAATGAGGATGGTGTTGATGATGGAGATGAGGTTGATGATGATGATGGTGATGTGTTGATGATGACGATGATGATGAAGATGAGGTTGATGACGATGATGTTGATGTGATGATGATGACGATCAGGGATGAGAATTAAGATGGTGATGATGATGAAGATGAGGTTGATGACGATGATGGTGATGTGATGATGATGATGATGATGAGGGAGGATGAGAATTAAAATGGTGATGATGATGAGGTTGGTTACAATGATGGTGATGTGATGATGATGATGATGGGGATGAGAAGGAGGATGGTGATGATGATGAAGATGATGAAGGATGAGAATGAGGATGGTGTTGATGATGGAGATGAGGTTGATGATGATGATGGTGATGTGTTGATGATGACGATGATGATGAAGATGAGGTTGATGACGATGATGTTGATGTGATGATGATGACGATCAGGGATGAGAATTAAGATGGTGATGATGATGAAGATGAGGTTGATGACGATGATGGTGATGTGATGATGATGATGATGATGAGGGAGGATGAGAATTAAAATGGTGATGATGATGAAGATGAGGTTGGTTACAATGATGGTGATGTGATGATGATGATGATGATGGGGATGAGAATGAGGATGGTGATGATGATGAAGATGAGGTTGGTTACAATGATGGTGATGTGATGATGATGATGATGATGGGGATGAGAATGAGGATGTGATGATGATGAAGATGAGGTTGGTTACAATGATGGTGATGTGATGATGATGATGATGGAGGGTGAGAATGAGGATGTGATGATGATGAAGATGAGGTTGGTTACAAAGATGATGAGGAGGATGGTAATAATGATGATGAGAATGATGATGGTGATGATGATGAGCAGGCAGACGATGATGATTGTATGGATGATGACGTAGGATAAGGTTGATGATGCAACTAGAGATGTTTGACCTTTAAATGAGAAAGAAGATGGTTGTCAGGATGCACACGCAGGTCAGGTTGTTATGAGAGGATGAGAAGCTCAGGAGATGATCATGGATGGGAGAAAAAAGACGATATGATCACGTTCTACGTGTGTGTGTTTATTGGCATGACAAAGACTTTCCGGAGACCGGGAAGTCTGGACTTCCCTACTGAGAATGCTGCCCCCGCGACCCGGACCCGGGTAAGCGGAAGAAAATGGAAGGGAAGATTTTCCGTTCATTTTGAAGCTCTGCCCCCGATGCGTCACGCGCGTTTAAGCACGATTACACGCCACTGCCCCGAGCGGAGGCTGCAGCTGCGATCAAAGAAAGCGCTGCCGTGTTAATGATTATTATTTCATCGAGGTTTTTAAAGCTCCAGCGGGCGTGCGTGCCGTCAGTGAACACGCTAATAGCACGCTGTCCACGCGCTCGGCATTCCCGCGGCCTCCTCGCACAGTCTCCACAACAACGTTCCAACCATCCTCTCGGCAGGCCGCAAGCGGTGAGCACTTGCCAGCCGGCACAATGAATTCTGGGTAAATGTTGACTTTAGCAAAACACACACACACATCCTTCTGTAGCTCTGCATGCGTGCGTGTGTGTGTGTGTGATAGAGCAGCAGCTGGCTGACAAGAAGCAAACAAGATAAAGCAGAAGAACAATCGCTACACACACACACAGAAGAGCGCTGTTGACGGCTGCCGCGGTAAACATGTTCTAGAAGGATCGTGTGGGGAAGCATTGATCTCCAGCAGGCTTGCCCACACGTCCCACCGTGGGTCGGCGTCCATTGCGGGAGCCCGATCAAGCCGTGTCACGTGTCCGCCAATCCCCGACAACCTCATGTTTCCTTCAACCGGGACAAAACAACCCAAGAGACAGCTCCTCCGTGCTTTAGGTGTGAACCGTTTCAATGGACCGTCAGCTTTCCCAACAACAAAGATGTCTGACTGGCTCTTCCCGTCTCCAGAAAACCTCCGCCTCGTCCACCGGGGGCAGCGGTGAGCCAGCATGTCCTTTGTCTGCCCTCAGGCTTCCCCCAGGGTTGAACAACAACATCTCGCCATGGGTAGGAACACCGGGTTGGAATAAGAAACAACTACAACACATAATAAGTCAGGATCCCGAAATAACAAGCGCGCATGCACACATGCTGCTACACACACACACACACACACACACACCCAGACATCCTCCGGTGTCCAGTTTGCAGCACTTTAGATTTAAGTGTTTCATCTCCTGTGTGTGTGCGTGTGAGGTCACCTTTAAGATAGCAATTTAACAGCTGAGCAACACACACACACACACACACGCACGCACACTATACGTCTTAATACACACTGGGGAGCTCGGACAGCGTCACGGTTATAGATGACCTGATAGAAAGAGACAGCTCTACTCTGTGTGTGTGTGTGTGTGTGTGCGGGGAAAGAGAATTAGAGCCGTCACTAGTCTGATAACAATGTGAAGTCCACAAAGTGTTGCTACCACACACACACACACACACACACACACGCACACACTAGTGACAGGAAAGGTGACTTTTGAGGGGGAATGTTCCAGAAGGAGAGGATGGGGTCCAGTGAGGATAGAAAACACGAACAAACGTTTAAGTGACGAAGACTTAACTCGTCCCCATCACCATCGTCACGGGTGAAAAGTGAGTGACAGCTGTCGGGACGCCGGATGGAGGCGCCTGAATTAGGTCAGTCAATATTTACAACTTTACTCATCGCCAGAAATCCCGTATGTCTTTCACATAGAACACGACAATGCGAGATACCGCGGTGCGTGTGTGCGTGCGTGTGCGTGTGTGTGCGCCGACAACACAGACCGTGACCAAGCGGGGAACTGCTGCATGTGTGTGAGTCTTTTACACAGAAAACAAAAAAATGTGTCCTTCACGCGGAACACGACACAGCGAGGCTGTGCGTGTGTGTCTTTCACACAGAAAATCGTACAAAAAAGTGTCCTATGCACAGAACATTGCTGTGTGCATCGGCCTTTCACACATAAAACAGAATTTTTTTTATTTTACACAGAACACTACCAAGCGGGACGTTGCTGTGTAAATCTCTCTTTTACACATAAAACGGAAAAAGGTGTCTTTCATGCAGAATTCCTCAAAGCGGGACATTAATGTGTGCTTCTGTCTTTCACACATAAAACAGAAAAATGTTTCTCTCACACACAACACAAGAAAGCGGGACATTCCTGCGTGTATCTGTCTTTCACACATAAAACAGAAAAATGTGTCTTTCACACAGAGCACTTCGAAGCGGGACTTTGCTGTGTGCTTCCGTCTTTCACACATAAAACTGAAAGATTTTTCTCTCACACAGAACACAACAAAGCGGGACATTGCTGTGTGCATCTGTCTTTCACACATAAAACAGAAAATTGTGTCTTTCACACATAAAACAGAAACTTGTGTCTTTCACACATAAAACAGTAAAATGTGTCTTTCACACATAAAACAGTAAAATGTGTCTTTCACACATAAAACAGTAAATTGTGTCTTTCACACATAAAACAGAAAAACGTGTCCTTCACATGGAACACAACGAAGCGGGACATTGCTGTGCGTTTCTGTCTTTCACACAAAACACAAAGCGAGGCACCACTGTGTGTGTTTGTGCCTCGTGGGGAAGTGCTGCGTGTCTTTGAGTCTTCCTTATTAAAGAACTAAAGAGAATTTAAAAAAAGTGTCCTTCACACGGAACATGACAAAGCAGGACATTGCCCTGTCTGTCTGTCTTTCACACATAAAACAGAAAAACGTGTCCTTCACATGGAACACAACGAAGCGGAACATTGATGTGTGTCTTGTGTGTGTGACAAGAGAACACAGCAACAATAGACACACACACACACACAGCTGTGAAGGTGAGTTGAGGGGTCAAAGTTCATTCCATTAAGCAGCAGGTGGGTGTGTTGTTTTAGTGGCTGTGAAAGGGTCAGAGGTGGCTGATGGAGGATCAGGGAGAGGCAGGAGGAACAAGGTGAAGGCACAACTTTCTGTTTGTCTTTCCCACTTGCTGGCTCGGAAGGTCGTGTGCGCGCGCGTGTGCGTGTTGCAGACATCAAAGGCCGCGCAGTGATGCTCATCACATGACACCATGCACCCCTCTAGTCGCACACACACACACACACACACACACAGAGGAAGGTGGTGTGACTGATTGGCTGAGCGAGGTCATGTGTGTGTCAGGGCGATCCAATCAGAGCGCTCAGACAGGAGGTATAAAATTATAAACATAAATGATGATGATGATGATGACACAAGCTGAGGTCAAAGGTCCCATGGCCGTTCTGGCACAGCTGGCTGGCCCGTGCGGCCAATCGGCAGACAGGACAGCCCCGCCCGCTAACCGCAGCAGTGCAGGTGAGGCCATCTTGGATTCCCTGAAAGTGGATCAGCGTCTGGGAGAGGTGCGTGACGCGTGGGGGCTGCGAACGCAAGAGCTGAGGTGAATACTGATGCTATCTCTCACGCACACACACAGATGGAGGAAGGCCATGCAAGAGAGGAAGATCAAAGTGAAGAGGAGGATGTGCAGATGAAGGATAAGGAATGCAAATGTATGCCAGTGTGTGCGTGTGTGTGTGTGTGTGTGTGTGTGTGACAGAGAAGAAGATGCGCGTGTGTTCCGGGGGCGGTTCTGCTGAGGATTCCCTCCTCCAGCAAATGCTAACTAGCGTACTTACATAACCGCACCTTCCTTACATTACGTGAGGCCGATGGCCGCTGTGGAATCTCCCAAATGCTCCACTCGGTCCTGATCCTGGTTCTGATGCCGCCGCTCATCACCTCTTCCTCAGCGGGGGAGGAGGAGTGTCATGTCTTTGGGTCAAAGGCGGCGGTTTCATGGAGGAAAGGTTTAAATACGTTCATAATTGGTAAATAGCGCACATTACAAATGTGTGGTTAACAAAGTGAGAAAAGGTCTCCATGAAAGAGTGAGTGCTCTTCTTGTCAGTAGACAATCTTTGACATTTTACTCCATCTGGTAATGATACCACCGATTTCCTCCTCTCTACCACTGCGTAATCGGGCCACATAAAAAAATCGGAGATTTTGAGATTAAAAGTTACTTTCTTTGAGACTTTTTTCCCAAAATCTCAGATTAAAAAAAAAGATTATTGATGTATTAGGGCCACACTAAAAAAAATCAGAGATTTCTAGAATTTCATCAAATTATGACTTTTTTACTTTTAAAATCACGACTTTTAATTTTGAACTCACATTCCCTGGATCCACTTCATCATTCTCAGCAGGTACAAAGTATCCGTATCGGTTTGGTATGACTGATACCTCTTTAAATTTTACACGGTATCGAATTGGAAAGGCAAAAAAAAATCTGAGAGTTTTAGATTAAAAGTCGTAATTTTACGAGAAAAATGTTGTAATATTACGACTTTTCTCTCAAACTCTCACATTTTGTTATTGAGTATTTAAAAAAAAAAGATTTATGAGAAAAAAGTATTTTTTGAATTTTTTTCTTGTAAAATTACAATTTAAAATGTTAATCTCAAAATCACAGTTTTTATTCTGATGTGGCCCTAATACCATGCGGAGCGGAATTTAGGCCAGTACTTATTATCAATACCATCCATCCATCCATTTTCTATGCCGCTTATCCTCATTAGAGTCACGGGGATGCTGGAGCCTATCCCAGCTGGCTTTGGGCGAGAGGCGGGGTACAGCCTGGACTGGTCGCCAGTCAATCATATAGACAAACAACCAGTCACACTCACACTCATACCTATGGACAATTTAGAGTCACCAATTAACCTAACATGCATGTTTTTGGAATGTGGGAGGAAAGCGGAGTATCCGGAGAAAACCCACACACGCACGGGGAGAACATGCAAACTCCACACAGAGATGCCCAACGGAGATTTGAACCCAGGTCTTCCAGATCTCCTGACTGTGTGGCCAATGTGCTAACCACTCAGCCACCGTGCGGCCCC
>QODF01000235.1:367983-427735 GCA_024372805.1 Oostethus manadensis
GGGGGGGAGGGGCTCTAAAAATAGCCTTAAAAGGGAGCGTGCTCGGCGCTGATAAAACAGGAAGTGCTCAGAGGCGTCTTCGGTGAAGACTTTTTTTTTCGATTCTCACCTTGAGACTTTTCTGATGAGGTCCTGGTCCACTTTGGACTGCCGTGGCGACCTCACACCGCGCGGGCGCGTGTGTGCGTGTGTGTGTGTGTGTGTGTAGCAATGTTTGTTGTATTTCTATCATCCTGTTTGCAGCCCAGCAATATTTCTCTAGGATTTACCGCCTCCCCTTCACCCGGCCCCCCGCTCCCCCACCCCACCTACAGCAATCCTGTTGTGTCTGATATCAGTGTGTGTGCGTGCGTGTGTGTGTGTAATTGGATTACTTGGCTGCGGAGGACGGCGTGCGTCGTCAGGACGCTGCCACACATTCAGCCGCAAACAAACGCACACGCGCAGACCGTCTTGGGGAACGAGACGCGACCACACGCGCACGCCCACGAGGTGGCTGTGTTTCGTGGAGCGTGCTCGATGGAGGCGCTGATGTCACAAAGGTGAGACGAGACGCCAACAAGGTGGAGGCGTCACATGACAGATGCTAATTGGCTGGTTAGCTGCTGATTACCGTGAAAACATCTTGTTCCTTTAACGACGCTCGGATTTGCATGCTGGGGTGGGGGACAAGATTGTAGCTATTTGGGGAAGAACAAGTGTGATGCGCACTTGTCACCAGGTCTGTGTGTGCAAGAGTGTGTGTGTGTACTCATGGAAAAGAGACATCTGCTTCATCCTGCGCTCCAATCTGTCACTCCTGTTCCTCTCCCTCCATCCCTGCTGGAAACTTTGGGACAGCGGCGGGAAATCCACCGAGGAGGTGAGTGGGTCGGGATGGTGTCGCCGGGTTGACCGGGGACAAACAAACAACAACGACGGGATGGAGGAAGAGTGAGAAGGATGCTAAGGAGCAAATCAAGTGCAAAAATGATTTGCTCCTTGACTGACGCCATCATTCCCTGCATCCACTTCAAGATCTGATCGTTCTCTGCAACTCTGCTGTCTTGTGAGGCCCCTACAGGGGGGCACATCTACCTGGGGAAGGTGGCCGCAAACAGGGAAGTCCGGGAGGCAGATAGTCACAGGCGGGGGAACAGGAAACACGGGGGACAGCCGATGGACGGGGAAAGACAGAGACAAAGTCACGTCGGCCAAATGAGATGGAAATCACGCCTCGGGGGGGTGAGGTGAGCAGGTGTCGGATGGATGGATGGAGGGATGGAGGACGAGGAGGCCACTGGGCGGAGGCCAAGTGGACGGAGACAAAAAAGAGACGGCGGCGGAATAAAAATGAGGCCAGAGACAGACTGAAAGTGACACGCGAGTCGCGGAGACCTCGTATCATGTCCCCCTTTCTCCTGGAGATGCCATGAATTGGACGCTCCGGATGCAAGTTCTACCGCCCTTGACCTCGTGTCACTCATCTTTGATTCCTCCGCTTTTGTGTTCTCAGCTCTGCAGTGTTGCTCGTGCTGCAGCCCCCCCGAGCCCGGCCCCGCGGCCCCCTAATAGAGTGCGAATGAGTGAAGCGGAGTAATAAAGTTTAGGATCACAGCACTCCCTCTCCACTGTAAATGTGTGCGTGGGGGGGTGTGTGTGTGTGTGTGTGTGTGTCACTTAGCTGTAGTTTAGTGCGCGTGTGTGTGTCAAGTGTCAACACGGTAATCACACACACACGCACAATGCGGGGGGCATTAACAAGGTTGTGTGTCTGTGTCCCTTGACAGTCATGCAACACAACCATTGCGTTGCAACACACACATAATGTTTTGTCTCTCCATGATCACAATGGACACCAGCGGTTCTAGTGGGTCCATTGTGTTCCAGGGGTTCTAGTGGGTCCAGTTGTTTTAGTGGTTTTAATGGATCTAGTTGTACTGGTGGTTATGGTTGTTTTAGCAGTTATAGTGGTTGCATTTGGTCCAATGGTTGTAGGGGTCTCACTGGCTCTGTTAGTTCTAGTGGTTTTTGTGGGTCCGTTGGGTCTAGTGGTTCTGGTGGTTTTAGCATTCTAGTTCGGCTGCTGTGGTGCAAGTGGGTCCATTGGGTTTAGTGGTTCCAGTAGTTCCGGTGGCTTTAGCAGTTTCAGTGGTTGCAGTGATTCCAGTTGGTCCATAGGTTCTACTAGTATTAGTGGTTCTGGTAGTTCTAATGGTTCTAGTGGTTCCAGTGGCTCTGGTGGTTTTAGCAGTTCTACTGGGTCCAGAGGTTCTACTTGTTCTAGTGGTTGTAGTGGTTTTACTGGTTATAGTAGTTCCGGTGGTTTTAGCTTCTAGTGGGTTCTGTTGTTTCTAGTGGCCACAGTTGTTCTGGTGGTTCTAGTGGTTCCAGTAGTTCTAATGGTTTCCCTGTTTCAAGTTGTTATAGAGGTTCCAGTAGTTCTGATATTGTTATAGTTATTGTTGTTTTAGCACTTATAGTGGTTACATATGGGCCAGTGGTTCTAGTGGTTTTACTGGTTCTAGTCATTGTAATGGTTGTTGTGGTTACAGTAGTTTCTGTAGTTTTATTAGGTCTATTGGTTGTAGTGGTTCTGGTGGTTTTAGAAGCCCTACTGGGTCCAAGTGTTCTACTTGATCCAGCGGTTCTAGCGATTTAACGGGTTCTAGTCATTGTAATAGTTGTTATGGTTACAATGGTTTCTGTAGTTTTATTAGGTCTATTGGTTGTAGTGGTTCTGGTGGTTTTAGTAGTCCTACTGGATCCAAGGGTTCTATATGATCCAGTGTTCCAGTGGTGTTAATGGTTCTAGTAATTCCAGTGATTATGGTGGTTTTAGTGTTTCCAGTGGGCACAGTTGTTTTAGGGGTTCCAGTAGTTTCGGTTGGTCCAGTAGTTCTAGTTGTTTTGCTGGTTCTATTAGTTGTAGTGGTTCCGGTAGTGGCAGTGGTTCTAATCGTTCTAGTGATTTTCCTGTTTCAAGTAGTTCAAGTGGTTTCTGGTGGTTCCAGTAGTGCCAGTGGTTCCAGTACTTCTATGGGTTTTGGTTAATACTGTGGTTTAAGTGATTGTAGTGGTTCCAGCGGCTGCTGTTGTTCCAGTTGGTCCAATGGTTGTATCAGTTTTATTTGCTCTAGTAGCTCTAGTGGTTCCTTTGGTTCTAGTGGTTCCTTTGGCTCAAGTGGGTCCAGTGGTTCTGGTGAGAAGAGTTGTTCTAGTGGTTCCACTGATTGTAGTGGTTTTGGGGTTCTAGTTGTTCCAGAGTTCTAATGGTTGTAACGGTTGTACATGTTTTAGCGGGTCCAGAGGTTCTCAGAGTTCTTGTGGACACAGTGGTACTAGTGGGTCTAGTGATGCCGGGGGTTCTAGTTGTTTTTTGGCTTCATGCAGTCCAGTGGTTGTGTGTGTTTGACTGGCACCAGTGACTTAAGTTGTTGTAGTGGTTCTGTGTGTTGTGGTGGTGTGCTCTCTTGATGCCGCGTATGCGTTCACAGCGTTGGCGGTGGCGGCCATGATGGCAATGGCCTCAGGCTGCATTATTCATCACGGCCAGCAGATGAGGATCCTTCGGGACAACGCTCCTAAATGGAAACTTGCTGTTTGCTTCCACTCTGTCAAGCCTGACTGGACTCGAGCATGCATGCACACCGACACCTGCAGGATTGTCCAACAGGACGCCACCATTTTATTATTTCTCTAACTTCCTGCCTGCGAAAAGCAAGTCACGCATGTGATGACATGTGGAATCTTCCCTTGCTTTCCCAATCATTTTTGGGATGGAGTTTCCCTTTTTCGGCCGTCTGTTCCCGGCACTCTGTGAACGTCCATCAGACAGTTGGAGCGGTCGGTCGCCATGGCAACAGCCTTGCGCCGACATTGGCTGATTAACATGCCGATGAGATGTTTACACGGCGGGGGGAGGAGTCACCACTCCTCTATCTGCAGCCACTAATAATGATAAAAAGAAGAAGAAGAGGCCACGAGGGGACTTCACTGCGGAGACGTGTTGACTTTTTGCGCATCTCCACCACTCAGGGAGGCTCCGCCCACGCTGGGCCACCTCATGCTGGGAATCAAGCGTCCCCATGAGGAGGAGGCTTGCATACATTAACACCTCATTCCAAGGAAAAGGAGGGAACGCTGTCAGCAGAGGAAGAAGTGAGACAAAATGGAAGCTTACTGCAAAGTAGTTCATGTTGGGGGGGGGGAGGCAGGCAGTGTGTGTGTGTGTGCATGATAGTGCCGCTCACTGAGTATAATTACAGAGCTGAACTTCCATGGATCATTAGGCAGCTTAAAGAGGCGGCGCATGCCACCGTACCCAGAGAGTTGGCGGGAAAGGTCACTGGGGGGGGTAGGTTCTCACAGAAAGTACAACTAACACACCACTTATAGGCAGGGTGCTCCGTGGTGACCCTTGATTGGCTGATCACCCAACAGATGGCGAACCAAGATGGCGGCCCCGTTGTCATAGCAACACTTAGGCACGGCGCCATAGCAGCAACAACAACATGATACATTGCCTGTCAATCATAGAGCATATGCACGCACACACATGTCCGCAAGCCCACGTGTACAACAAATTCAATTAACGGCTCGGTTAGCCTTTGGTAGCTAATTAAGAGCGCTAATGAAATTGCTCACACAAAGCTGACATCCCACTGTGAAGACCACACACACACACACACACACACACATTCTATGTGGACAAAAGTGAGGAAAATGTGGCGCAGCTCTTCCGGAAAGACTTTCTACAAGACATTGCAATGTGTCCCACACTTGTTCTTCCACACCAAACTCCTCCGAGCACGCCTTTTGATTAGTTAGCGTCACGATGTTTGGAGAAGCTTCCACGAGTGTGACGTCAGCCAACTGACCAACAACTTTTCTCTAAATATCAATATCATGTCAGCGGGCAGGCCGGTCAAGCTTTTATGACCGCCTCAGTTTTCACTTGACACACTTTACTCTCCATGGGGCCCAGTCGGGCACAGCCCGAAAAGGTAACGTGGGTCCCCCCTCCCATGAGCTCAGCACTTGTGGGAGGGGCCAAAGGGGTCGGGTGCAAAGAGAGCTGAGTGGCGGCCGGAGGCAGGGGCCTTGGAAGATATTCGGCTACAGAAGCTAGGTGTTGGTACGTGGAATGTCACCTCTCTGGCGGGGAAGGAGCCTGAGCTGATCCATGAGGTGGAGAAATTCCGGCTAGATATAGTTCGACTCACCTCAATGCACGGCAAGGGCTCTGAAACCAGTCCTCTCGAGAGGGGCTGGACTTCATTCCACTCTGTTGTTGCCGGCAAAGAGAGGCGACGAGCAGGGGTGGCAATTCTTGCTGCCCCCCCTGCTCCAAGCCTGCACGTTGGAGTTTTACCCAGTAAACGAGAGGGTAGTTTCCCTACGCCTTCGGGTGGGGGGACGGGTCCTGACTGTTGAGCCAAACAGCAGGTCAGAATACCCGCCCTTTTTGGAGTCCTTAGAGGAAGTACTAGAAAGTGCTCCCTCGGGGGATTCCCTTGTTCTGCTGGGTGACTTCAGCGCTCTTGTTGGCAGCGACGGTGAGACCTGAAGAGGTGTGATTGGGAGGAACGGCCCCCCTGATCTTAACCCGAGCGGTGTCTTGTTATTGGACTTCTGTGCTCGTCACGGATTGTCTATAACGAACACCATGTTCAAGCATAAGGGTGTCCACATGTGCACTTGGCACCAGGACACCCTGGGCCGCAGTTCGATGATTGACTTTGTGGTTGTGTCGTGGGACTTGCGGCCACATGTTTTGGACACTCTGGTGAGGAGAGGGGCGGAGCTGTCAACTGATCACCACCCGGTGGTGAGTTAGTTCCGATGGTGAGGGAGGATGCCGGTCAGACCTGGCAAACCCAAACGCATTGTAAGGGTCTGCTGGGAACGTCTGGCAGAGTCCCCGGTCAGAAGGAGTTTCAACTCCCACCTACGGGAGAGCTTTGACCATGTTCCGAAGGAGGCAGCGGACATTGAATCCGAGTGGGCGATGTTTTGTGCCTCCGTTGTCGATGCGCCCAATCGGTGGTCGGTGCGTGTCATGGCGGTAATCCCAGAACCCGTTGGTGCACACCAATGGTGAGGGATGCCGTCAAGCTGAAGAAAGAGTCCTATCAGGCCGTTTTGGCCCATGGGACTCTGGAGGAAGCTGACAGGTACCGGAAGGCCAAGTGGTCTGCAGCTCTGGCGGTCGCTGAGGCAAAAACCCAAACATGGGAGGAGTTCAAAGAGGCCATGGAAAACGACTTCCGCATGGCTTCAAAGAGATTCTGGACCACCAACCGCCGTCTCAGGAGGGGGAAGCAGTGCACAGTCATCACCGTGTATGGTGGGGACGGTGTGCTGCTGAACTCGACTCGAGATGGTGTGGACCGGTGGAGGGAATACTTTGAAGACCTCCTCAATCCCACCGACACGGCTTCCAACCTGGAAGCAGTGCCTGGGGACTCTGAGGCGGGTTCACCTATCTCTGGGGCAGAGGTCACCGAGGTGGTCAAAAAGCTCCTTGGTAGCAGGGCCCCGGAGGTGGATGAGATCCGCCCGGAGTTTCTTAAGGCCCTGGATGCTGTGGCCGTGTCTTGGCTGACACACNCCACCACTCAGGGAGGCTCCGCCCACGCTGGGCCACCTCATGCTGGGAATCAAGCCTCCCCATGAGGAGGAGGCTTGCATACATTAACACCTCATTCCAAGGAAAAGGAGGGAACGCTGTCAGCAGAGGAAGAAGTGAGACAAAATGGAAGCTTACTGCAAAGTAGTTCATGTTGGGGGGGGGGAGGCAGGCAGTGTGTGTGTGTGTGTGTGAGTGTGTGCATGATAGTGCCGCTCACTGAGTATAATTACAGAGCTGAACTTCCATGGATCATTAGGCAGCTTAAAGAGGCGGCGCATGCCACCGTACCCAGAGAGTTGGCGGGAAAGGTCACTGGGGGGGGTAGGTTCTCACAGAAAGTACAACTAACACACCACTTATAGGCAGGGTGCTCCGTGGTGACCCTTGATTGGCTGATCACCCAACAGATGGCGAACCAAGATGGCGGCCCCGTTGTCATAGCAACACTTAGGCACGGCGCCATAGCAGCAACAACAACATGATACATTGCCTGTCAATCATAGAGCATATGCACGCACACACATGTCCGCAAGCCCACGTGTACAACAAATTCAATTAACGGCTCGGTTAGCCTTTGGTAGCTAATTAAGAGCGCTAATGAAATTGCTCACACAAAGCTGACATCCCACTGTGAAGACCACACACACACACACACATTCTATGTGGACAAAAGTGAGGAAAATGTGGCGCAGCTCTTCCGGAAAGACTTTCTACAAGACATTGCAATGTGTCCCACACTTGTTCTTCCACACCAAACTCCTCCGAGCACGCCTTTTGATTAGTTAGCGTCACGATGTTTGGAGAAGCTTCCACGAGTGTGACGTCAGCCAACTGACCAACAACTTTTCTCTAAATATCAATATCATGTCAGCGGGCGGGCCGGTCAAGCTTTTATGACCGCCTCACTTTTCACTTGACACACTTTACTCTCCATGGGGCACATCCCGAAAAGGTAACGTGGGTCCCCCCTCATCATGAGCTCAGCACTCGTGGGAGGGGCCAAAGGGGTCGGGTGCAAATAGAGCTGAGTGACGGCCGGAGGCAGGGGCCTTGGAAGATCTTCGGCTACAGAAGCTAGGTGTTGGTACGCGGAATGTCACCTCTCTGGCGGGGAAGAAGCCTGAGCTGATCCATGAGGTGGAGAAATTCCGGCTAGATATAGTCGGACTCACCTCAACGCACAGCAAGGGCTCTGTAACCAGTCCTCTCGAGAGGGGCTGGACTTCATTCCACTCTGGTGTTGCCGGTAATGAGAGGCGACGGGCAGGGGTGGCGATTCTTGTTGCACCCCGGCTCCAAGCCTACACGTTGGAGTTTCACCCAGTAAACGAGAGGGTAGTTTCCCTACGCCTTCGGGTGGGGGGACGGGTCCTGACTGTTTTTTGCGCTTATGAGTCAAACAGCAGGTCAGAATACCCACCCTTTTTGGAGTCCTTAGAGGAAGTACTAGAAGTGCTCCCTCGGGGGATTCCCTTGTTCTCCTGGGTGACTTCAGCGCTCTTGTTGGCAGCGACGGTGAGACCTGGAGAGGTGTGATTGGGAGGAACGGCCCCCCTGATCTTAACCCTAGCGGTGTCTTGTTATTGGACTTCTGTGCTCGTCACGGATTGTCTATAACGAACACCATGTTCAAGCATAAGGGTGTCCACACTTGGCACCAGGACACCCTGGGCCGCAGTTCGATGATTGACTTTGTGGTTGTGTCGTGGCACTTGCAGCCACATGTTTTGGACACTCTGGTGAGGAGAGGGGCGGAGCTGTCAACTGATCACCACCTGGTGGTGAGTTAGTTCTGATGGTGGGGGAGGATGCCGGTCAGACCTGGCAAACCCAAACGCACTGTAAGGGTCTGCTGGGAACGTCTGGCAGAGTCCCCGGTCAGAAGGAGTTTCAACTCCCACCTACGGGAGAGCTTTGACCATGTTCCGAGGGAGGCAGCGGACATTGAATCCGAGTGGGCGATGTTTTGTGCCTCCGTTGTCGATGCGCCCAATCGGTGGTCGGTGCGTGTCATGGCGGTAATCCCAGAACCCGTTGGTGCACACCAATGGTGAGGGATGCCGTCAAGCTGAAGAAAGAGTCCTATCAGGCCGTTTTGGCCCATGGGACTCTGGAGGAAGCTGACAGGTACCGGAAGGCCAAGTGGTCTGCAGCTCTGGCGGTCGCTGAGGCAAAAACCCAAACATGGGAGGAGTTCAAAGAGGCCATGGAAAACGACTTCCGCATGGCTTCAAAGAGATTCTGGACCACCAACCGCCGTCTCAGGAGGGGGAAGCAGTGCACAGTCATCACCGTGTATGGTGGGGACGGTGTGCTGCTGAACTCGACTCGAGATGGTGTGGACCGGTGGAGGGAATACTTTGAAGACCTCCTCAATCCCACCGACACGGCTTCCAACCTGGAAGCAGTGCCTGGGGACTCTGAGGCGGGTTCACCTATCTCTGGGGCAGAGGTCACCGAGGTGGTCAAAAAGCTCCTTGGTAGCAGGGCCCCGGAGGTGGATGAGATCCGCCCGGAGTTTCTTAAGGCCCTGGATGCTGTGGCCGTGTCTTGGCTGACACAACTCTGCAGCATTGCGTGGACGTCGCGGTTGGTCCCCCTGGACTGCCTGGACTGTCCCGCTTTTCAAGAAGGGGGACCGGAGGATGTGTTCTAACTATCGTGGGATCACACTCCTCAGCCTTCCCGGTAAGGTCTATTCAGGGGTTCTGGAGAGGAGGATCCGCCGGATAGTCAAATATCGGATTCAGGAGGAGCAGTGTGGTTTTCGTTCTGGTCGTGGAACTGTGGATCAACTCTATACTCTCTGCAGGGTCCTTGAGGGTGCATGGGGGTTTGCCCAACCAGTCTACATGTGTTTTGTGGACTTGGAGAAGGCATTCGACCGTGTTCCTCTGGGAATACTGTGGGGAGTGCTCCAGGAATACGGGGTATCGGACCACCTAATCCAGGCGGTTCGTTCCCTGCATGACCGGTGTCAGAGTTTGGTTCGCATTTCCGGCAATAACTCGGACCCGTTTCCAGTGAGGGTTGGACTCCGCCAGGGCTGCCCTTTGTCACTGATTCTGTTTACTACTTTCATGGACAGAATTTCTAGGCGCAGCCAGGGCGTTGAGGGGTTTCAATTTGATGGCCGCAGGATTCGATCTCTGCTTTTTGCAGATGATGTGGTCCTGTTGGCTTCATCGAGCAGTGACCTTCAACTCTCACTGGAATGGTTTGGATTGGGATGAGAATCAGCACCTCCATGTCCAAGTCCATTCTTCTCGCCGGGAAAGGGTGGAGTGCCATCTACAGGTCGGGCATGAGGGATGAGGTCCTGCCTCAAGTGGAGGCCTCGGCGAGTACCTCGGGGTCTGGTTCACGAGTGATGGGGAACACGAGATGGACAGGCGGATTGGTGCAGCGTTTGCAGTGCTCTGCACTGGTCTGTCGTGGTGAAAAGAGAGCTGAGCCAAAAGGCAAAGCTCTCTGTTTACTGGTTCATCTACAATCCTACCCTCACCTATGGTCATGAGCTTTGGGTAGTGACCGAAAGGACAAGATGGCGGGTACTAGCGGCCGAAGTGAGTTTTCTCCGAGGGTGGCTGGGCTCTCCCTTAAAGATAGGGTGAGAGGCACTGTCATCTGGGAGAGACTCGGAGTAGAACCGCTGCTCCTCCACATTGAGAGGAGCCAGATAAGGTGGCTGGGGCATCTGGTTAGGATGCCTCCCAAACGCCTTCCTGGGGAGGTGTTCAGGACACGTCCAACCGGTAGGAGGCCTCGGGGAAGACCGAGGACACGTTGGAGAGACTATGTCTCTCAGCTGGCCTGGGAGTGCCTCTGCATCTGCTGGAAAGAGCTGGACGAAGTGGTCAAGGAGAGGGATGTTTGGGCTTCCCTGCTTAGGTTGCTGCCCCTGCGAACCTAACCTCAGATTAGCGGAAGAAAATGGATGGATGGAATGGACCTTTTACTCCTGCGCACACCTCCCACAATACCATCAACACACACAGACGTGTTGTCTCGCATGGTCAGAATATAATCCGAGTGTCACAGTGTGTGTGTGTGTGTGTGTGTGTGTGTTTGTGATATAGCTTTCTCTGGGCTGTCCCGCCCCCCTACCCCACACCACCGTGGCGGTGCAAGAAGCGTGGGCGCAGACTTCCACTTCCTGTTTCTGCTCAGCTGACAGGAGGAGGAGAAGATGGAGGCGGGGAAAAAAGTGTGTGTGTGTGTGCAGCTGCTACACACACACACACGCACACGCACACACAGACAAGAATTGTGGTGTTAAAAATAAGAGCGGGTTCTTTCATGTTGGATCAGAACCATCACGGTCACCATGGTGATAGTTGTTTCTTAGCGACAAACGAGACACTTGCGGGCATTTGAAGGTGAAATTTGATTGACGGCTGGGCGCTGCAAGACCCAACTCTTTTGGACTTTATACAATTGTTGTCCTGCCACAGGGGGGCGGTGTTCATGTTTAAAGGGCCATCAACTTGCCTAAATGTGTTTGTAATTATGTTCTACATTGTCGCATTAATGAAAGACAACCGTAAATTCACATAAATGATCGTGAATGTTCATGGCTCCGCCCGTGACCAGCTAGCTCAGGCTAGTTCAAGCTCATCTGGTGACATCATGCCAAAATGTCGTGTTGCTGCTGGATGTTAACAGTTGCCGAGGAGATTGTTTTCCTTTCCAAAAGAGGAAGGCTTAACAAGATGAAGGTTTAATGGAGGTTTAACAAAAACGTACAAAGCAAGTGCAGAGATACAAGCAGCGGTGCCATTAACTGTAATATTTGCAATTTTACTCTTGGCTTTCAAAAATCTAACAACGTAGAACACAATAATAAACAATATATTTAAGAAAAGTTGCCGAATCATGTCAGGGACCCTTAAAGTCCCAGATTGGGCTTTTACTTACCTGTGATCTTTTATGTGCTTGCTAGCTGTTAGCAAGGCTGGCTGTGAAGCTTCCTTCCGCCTTCCAGTGGCAGGAGATGAAGGCATCCAACAGGGCCAGGAGTGGGGAGGACGGAGCTGAGTCAAGTCACCACTTCACCAGAATGTTTCATGTGCTCGTGTGAAGGAATTCAGTAAAACGCGGCCAATGAGAAGGTTCTCCGTGTTCTTTCCCGCTTGGCATTCCTGATCAAGAGAAACATCAACTCTGCGCCAAGATGGCGTTCAAAGCCTGTTTGCCTCCTCTTACCTTCATCCTCATCCCGCTGACCTCAGCGTGAGTTCCACTCATAAAAAAAACACACACGGGAAGTACACACGGCAGTATGAAGAAGGTGTGTTTGAGCAGAAGGGGGCGCTCTTGCAAGAGCTTCAGTCCGTGGAGGAGAAAGTGCACATAAATTAGTTGCATTTTCTTTAAGCAAACATTTGTGAAAACTCTAGATTTGTGCACCCCCCAGGAAAGAGATTTCCTCACATGTCGTATGTAGACCATGTGAGACAGAAGAACATTGATTCGACTGGCGAGGTTCATCAACGCAGGACTTGACCTGAAAGACACCAAATGATGCGATTGAGAGAGCAAATAAGAGACTCTTATGTGTCTTTGTGTTGAAATAAATCCTTCCAATCAGCTTCTTCCACTTTATTGAGGTCGTCTGAGCAGTGAAGCCCAGATTTCCCTCCCCTCAGTTACTTTCTCCAGCTCCTCCCAGCGGATCCCCAGGAGTTCTGGGCCAGTTGAGAGACATAGTCTCTCCCACCTCCTCAGAAGACGTCCGGGAGGTGTCCTGACCAGATGCCCATGCCTCCTCTGACTCCTCTCGATGCGGAGAAGCAGCGTTCCACACCGGGTTTTATGACAGTGCTTCGCACCTTATCTCTAAGGGAGATCCACCCCACCACAGGGAAAACTCATCTTGTACCCGCAAGCTTATCTTTTCCATCGCTACCCAAAGCTCAAACTCAATCTTGCGCTCCATCTTTCCCTCACTTGTGAGCAAGATTATTTCACTTGCAAAACTCCTCTGCTTGGGGAAGGATCTCTTTTCAACACATTTCTGGAGATCCACTGCATCAGTGTAACATTACTGACATCTAGCCACCAGTGTGGAATACTACATACCATCTCAACACCTTTTAATGCGTCTTCTGACACCTTATATTTGTGTTTTATTTCTTTTCGGGACACCCTCCAGGCATACTAGATATGGCAGCTCTGGTCCTTGAGCCTGGTGCAAGATCCTAACTATTTAACCTCCAAAGTAGGAGGCAGGTCCAGACAGGAATGATTGGCTGTTTAGTGGTGTCAAATGACAAATCAGGATACCTCTGCCCTCCAAGGATGGTGTTTGGGTGGTATCACCCTCGTTAGCATCACGTTCAGATGTAATGATGGTCACGGACCCCGCCAACGATGGTGGTTTGGGTGGTATCACCCTCGTTAGCATCACGTTCAGATGTAATGATGGTCACGGACCCCGCCAACGATGGTGGTTTGGGTGGTATCACCCTCGTTAGCATCACGTTCAGATGTAATGATGGTCACGGACCCCGCCAACGATGGTGGTTTGGGTGGTATCACCCTCGTTAGCATCACGTTCAGATGTAATGATGGTCACGGACCCCGCCAACGATGGTGGTTTGGGTGGTATCACCCTCGTTAGCATCACGTTCAGATGTAATGATGGTCACGGACCCCGCCAACGATGGTGGTTTGGGTGGTATCACCCTCGTTAGCATCACGTTCAGATGTAATGATGGTCACGGACCCCGCCAACGATGGTGGTTTGGGTGGTATCACCCTCGTTAGCATCACGTTCAGATGTAATGATGGTCACGGACCCCGCCAACGATGGTGGTTTGGGTGGTATCACCCTCGTTAGCATCACGTTCAGATGTAATGATGGTCACGGACCCCGCCAACGATGGTGGTTTGGGTGGTATCACCCTCGTTAGCATCACGTTCAGATGTAATGATGGTCACGGACCCCGCCAACGATGGTGGTTTGGGTGGTATCACCCTCGTTAGCATCACGTTCAGATGTAATGATGGTCACGGACCCCGCCAACGATGGTGGTTTGGGTGGTATCACCCTCGTTAGCATCACGTTCAGATGTAATGATGGTCACGGACCCCGCCAACGATGGTGGTTTGGGTGGTATCACCCTCGTTAGCATCACGTTCAGATGTAATGATGGTCACGGACCCCGCCAACGATGGTGGTTTGGGTGGTATCACCCTCGTTAGCATCACGTTCAGATGTAATGATGGTCACGGACCCCGCCAACGATGGTGGTTTGGGTGGTATCACCCTCGTTAGCATCACGTTCAGATGTAATGATGGTCACGGACCCCGCCAACGATGGTGGTTTGGGTGGTATCACCCTCGTTAGCATCACGTTCAGATGTAATGATGGTCACGGACCCCGCCAACGATGGTGGTTTGGGTGGTATCACCCTCGTTAGCATCACGTTCAGATGTAATGATGGTCACGGACCCATCTGAAACCAAGCTGGCTGTGCATTGTTTATTTCTTGGAGGCTAAATGACGCAGTCTTTTGGGGAAGGGATGAAGGGATGAAAGGCTTTGATACAAGGCCAAGTGGGGGCGTGCAGAGCGCTAGTGTGACGGAGGGAAAACCTTCTGCAATAAAGTACTGCAGAAAAACTATATATTTTATTGTTTGTTTGGTTTTTTTTGCAAACATTCATCAGAATAACAAATGTTTTCTAAACTGTTTTATACCCAGGTCAACTGAGAAGAGGTGTTTAGAATTTATGAATGATAGACCAAACGAGCCTCACTGGATTAAAACAGGGGTTTGTCCCATGGCGCTCGGCAAGTTTGCTTCTGCAGTTAAACTGCCCCACCTCAACATCTTGCAAAAATGCAGGCGGGAGTGCTCCTTCCTGCAGCGTCGTGTATCCTAAAGTACGTGTCCACCCGAATCCCAGAAGTGGACTCGACCGACAGGAAGCCTCGACCTGACACGTCCCACCGTCTCCCTCATTGACAATTCTGAGATCCGCCTTCAGGCCTGAGCAGGAAACCCGGGTCCAGACAGCCAGCGGGTCCCGTGGGTTTGGTCACGTGACCCCCACACGTGAAAACACTCACGAGGAAACCCTCACGCTCAAGAAAAAAACAGCACTGTGGGAGTATTCCAGCAAAAGGTGCCAGGTGTGTGTTGTCTGAACGGGCTGGACACACACACACACACACACACACACAGTGACTAGAGGGAAATATAGTTACAAGAAGACAGAGATGTAGCTACAAGAGGCGACGTGGTCTGGTGGACTCCTGGAGGGCCTCCTGGAACATCTGCGCCATCTCTTATTCATCGCATCCTGCTCCTCGTCGTGCTCCTTGTTTTGTCCATGTAAACTTTGCAAACCTTCCCTATGCTCAACCTGTGTGTGTGTGTGTGTGTGTGTGTGTGTGTGTGTGTGAAGAGCCAATGACGGTGCAGGATGTTTTGGCGCATTTGCAGTATTGTTGTATGCAAACAATGAGCTTCACGTCGCCCCCCGCAGACCGGAAACAGCATTACATTGTGTGGGTGTGTGTGTGCGTGTGTGTGTTGAATGCGGAGAGGAAAGCAGAGATGACTGATGATTGACAAGTGGCGAGACGGGAAGATGAAGAGTGAGGAAGAGGAACTGAAGTTTGGATCATGTGACTTGCTTCAACTACCCCCCGCGCCCCCCCTCCCCTTCAAGCTGGCCTGTATATTACGCCCCCCTTGCTGTTTGGATTCCATTTCTCATGGCTGTACCTTTTTTAGACACCTGTGTGTGTGTGTGTGTGTGTGTTGCACATAATTGGATGTCGGGTCATGACATCAAACAGCTGCTAGCAGGAGATGTGTGCATGTGTGTGCGCGTGCATGTGTGTGAGAAGACTGCATCATTTTACATTTCACGCTGCAGCGCCAGAAAAAGAAGTCAAACCCCTCGGAAGCTCACTTTCTCACTTTCTCTCTCTTACACACACACACACACACACAATGTCACATGTTCTAGTCTTCCACTTTCCTGCCGTTTGCACCCGAGCACCAACACAACCATGTAGGCCAGGAAGTCCCCGATCTGGTCCACAGGTCCCCATGTGCTCTGCAGGTGCACGCGGAGACTTTCTTTAAAGGCGGCGAAGTCGACTCCCATCAGCCTTCGCGCTCCCTCTGACAGTGAAGATGGCGTTTAGTGAAACGCTTCCTGAACGCCGCCGAGTACACAGCCAATCTCCGCCGAGAGCGGCGTTAATTAGCCCGTAAGCTAGCACGTGGCGAAACGAGACTTTGAGCAATCAGACCGCGTAAATGAGCGATCAGAACAACGAGACAGGAGAGTTCAACGTGCAACGCGCCAACACGTGCACTGACAATACGAGCACGTTGTTGACAAGGCCACGGCAACTCCAGGGACCCCGGACTGACAGGCCCCCCCAGAAATGTCGGTTTGTGGTGACAACGGCTGCCCAGGGGGGCCCGTAGTGATTTTTTTCATGGAACACGGCACAAGAGTGGAGGGAAGGGAAGGATGGAAGGGAGGAGGAAAGGAAATGGGCGTACAGAGGGAAGGGCGGAAGGATGGAAGAATCGAAATAGGGAAGGATGGAAGAAAGACGGGGAAGGAAATATGCAAGAAAAGGAATGTGGGCGGAAAGGAAGAATGGAAGGAAAGGTAGGAGCACAAAGAAAGAGGGACAAGAAGGATGGCACAAAATAAGAGGGGATGGAAAGGGAGGAATGGAAGAATGGAAGGAAAGGATAGAGGAAAGGAAGACTGGAAGGATAGAAGGAAAGGAAGACTGGAAGGATAGAAGGAAAGGAAGTATGGAAGAAAGTTGGAAGGATAGGGAGGATAGAAAAGGGAAGAAAGGAAAATAGAAGAAAGGAAGGGAAGGAAGGATGGAAAGAAAAGGAGAGTGGATGAAAAGGAAGAGAGGGCGGAAGGAAGGGAAGAAAGGAAAGAAAGGATAGAGGAAAGGAAGACTGGCAGGATGGAAGCAAAGGAAGTATGGAAGAATCCAAAATTGGAAGGACGGCAGAAAGTTGGAAGGATAGGGAGGACGGAGGAAAGGAAGGTAGTAAGGAAAGGAATGATGGCAGGAGGAAAAGAATAAAAGAAAGGGAGGATGCAAAAGGGAGGGGTAGAGGAAAGGACGGATGGAAGGATGGAAAGAAAGGGAGGATGTAAGAAGGTAATAAGGAAAGGGAGCATGTTTTTTACCTGCCAATCAAACACTGCCTGCGTGTGTGTGCTTGATTCTGTGTGTGTGTGTGTGATTGTGTGTTCATTTTTTGTGGCTCCGTGTGTTTGTTTTCGGTGTGTTTGCGTGCGTGTGTGTGTGATTGTTTGTCTCTCCGTGTGCGCATGATTGCCTGTGTGATTTTGTGTGTTGGGTTGTAGTCTGTGATTGTGTGGCTCTGTGTGTGTTTTTGATTGTGCGTTTGCTTGTGTGTGTGTCTGTGTGATTGCGTTTTGATTGTGAGTATGTGTGTTATTGTGTTTTTGATCGTGTGTGCGTCTGTATTTGATTGTGTTTTTGTACGTGTGTGTTTGTCTGTGATTGTGTTTTTGATTGTGTGTTGATTCTGTGTGTCTTTGCGGGTGTGTTATTGTGTTTTTTATTGTGTGTGCGTCTGTGTGCGATTGTGTTTTTGATCGTGTGTGTGTCTGTATTTGATTGTGTTTTTGTACATGTGTGTTTGTGTGTGATTGTGTTTGTCTGTCTGTGACTGTGTGTTGATTCTGTGTGTCTTTGCGGGTGTGAGATTGTGTTTTTGATCGTGTGCTCGTTTTTGTGTGCGCGTTTTAGTTTTTGATCCTGTGATCCTGCATGTGTGTGTGATTGTGTGTATTTTGTGGTTGTGTGTGTGTGTGATTGTGTTTTTGTTTGTGAGTGATTGTGTGTGCGTGCTAGTGTGTCTTGGCATGTGCGCATGATCGACTGTGTGGTTTTGTGTTTGCTCTGTGCGTGTTTTCTGTGTTTGTGATTCCGACTGTGTGGGGTTGTGTCTTTTACGACTGTGTGCATGTGGGTGTGTGATTATGTGTTTTTTTGCACTTGCGTGTGTGTGCGTGTTTACACTGGGTGTGTAGGATTGTGAGTCTGATCCTGCGTTGGGGTGCGTGTGTGTGTGCATCAGTGTATGCGTGCGTCTGTACAATGGTGTGTGTCTTTGTGTGTGTTTGTGTGTTGTGTAGTAATAGACGGCTGTCTGGCAGAGATCAAAGATTATGGATGTGAAGAAGCTGTCATTTGACTACAGTGAGTGCACGTTGATGGGATGCTGACACACACACGCACACCCACGCAAACCATTGAACACACCATCAAAATCACACACAAAGACACACAATCACGCAGGCAAAAAAGCAGCACACACAATCAAAAACCCAACTACACAAGGACAAATACACACAGAAACAAACACACAGTCAGAAATGCAACCACACACACAATGAAGCACACACACAGACACAAAACAAACACACACCGAAAACACAAAAACAATCACACACAAACACACACAGTTATAAAATGTACCGGAAAAACTACCTCGCAATCAAAAACACAATCACACTCACACAGGCACACAAAATACACACAATTACACGGACAATGAAAACACGCACACACACCATCACAAGATACACACAATCAAAAACACAATCACACACACGCCATCTCCAAATACACACACAATGGAAAACACACACACACAAGTCACACACGTACACACAATCACATACAAAGACACGCATACACACAAAACACGCAAAATCAGACAGGCCTAAACACACGCACGCAAACGACACGCAGAATCACACACACACACAACATAATGGCAAAGACACACAATCTCTCCCGTGCAAGAATTCACAATCACACACACACCCCCACACACACGCAAGCTAAAATTGCAAACACAGGCAGTCACAGATGAAGTCCGCCTAGCAACAGGGGGGGTCACCTGATAGGACGTACTGTAAATCTTTCCCTGGAACACCGCCTCCTTTGGGATGGAACACACACATGTAGAAAGGTCAGAGGTGAACTTTGACATTTACCGCTGAGAGTCATGCATGCGTGTGCACGTGCACGTCCACACGCCTGCCAGTCCTGCCTTCATGCCGCTTGACAGGAAGAAGAAGTGGTGGGTCACACGGCGACATGCTCCTCGAGAGACCCGAACAAAGTACAAAAGCGTTTTTGTCGCGGCGCCACGTCGCGCCGCGCTGAGGTCGTTCAAGGTGACGGGTGCGGCTCACGCTCATTGTGTTATTGTTTGTTTTTGCTGTGACGAAAGCCGCAAATTGGGCTCCAACCAAAGAGGAAGGATGAAAAGCTTTTGGTTCAAGAGTGGCCTCCTTTTTCTTGCGCTTGATGTTTTTAGTTTTTCTTTTTTTTTAAAGCGAGCACTAATGTTCCTTTTGTTAGCGGAGTGTGCTAAGCTGCTCTTCAGGGAGACACTCTGGCAACATTTGTGCTTTGCATACCAAACGTCCTCTCTTCTCTCCCTCTCAGCCAATCAGGTTGCTGCAAAGTCTTCATCCTCCCAAGGTGGAGGCAGGCCAAACTACCAGGGAGTATTATGGCCGCATAAAAAAAACTGTAATTTTACGAGATGAACGTCCTTTTACAAGAAAAAGCTCGTAATATTACAAAAGTAAAGTCATAACTGGGCGTTACAGGCATCGTCTGAGACAGCTATGTGGAGGGAGGGGGGCTACGTGAGGGTACAGGTGAGATGATGCTAACCCATGCTAATCTTTTTTTTCTCGTAAAATTAAGACTTTTTTTCTCACAAATTTACGACTTTTTTCTCGTAAAATGACCACTTTTTTTCTCGTAATATTATATTACAACTTTTTTTTCTGAATATTATGACGTTTTTTGGGAAAGTTACGACCTTTTGTCTGATAATATTATAGTGTCACTTTCTTTCATGTAATATGTTTTAAAGTTTTATTCTTGTAACATTATTTCTTGCGTAAAATATCAAATGTATGTGTAAAATTAAAACTTTTTTCTTTTAATATTATATTACAACGTTTTTCTCGTAAAATTCCGACTTTTTTTATTGTAATATTATATTACAAACTTTTTTGGTAAAATTACAACTTTGTTTCTCATAAAAGTTTTATTCTGCTAACATATTACACTTTTTTGGTAAAACTATGACTTTTTTTTCCCGAAAAATTATGACTTTTTTGTGTAGCATTTTTTTGAAAAATGATATTTTTCCTCGCAAAATTATGACTATTTTTCTTGTAAAATTATGACTTTTAATAAGTCTAATATTAGATTGCGACTTTTTTCTCGTGATATGACTTTTTTTCTTGTAAGATTAAATGTTGTTCTTGTTTTTCTTCTAATAGTATATTACAACTTTTTTTTGCAATATTGTATTATGACTTCTTTCACGATGTCACGGTATCGGCGTCGAGGCATGGTGTACGGCCCCGAGGATGCGGAGAGCTGGACGCCAGGCAGGGAAGGGGAATGTTGTTTTCATGAAGAATCGTGCTGCAAAGCGGCGGCAGCTGCTGAAAAACCGAACTGGGAGTGTCTCCAATACACGGACAGCCTCCAAACAGTAGTGAACGTAACACTGACGATGCTCCCACAAAACCCGAGTGCGCACACCTGAACTTAAATAGCCAGCGCTAAACAAGACGCAGGTGCGCAAAAAAAGATCAGCCAAATCAGGCAAGGCAGGGAAAAACATAAGAAAAACAGGAAATACCGAGAACACACTGTCACGCATATAAAAAACATGGATCGTGACACACGTAAGATTATGACTTTCTTCTCGTAAAATTACAAGTTTTATTCTCGTAATATTATATCATGACTTTTTTTCCGGCAAATTTTCAACTTCCGACTGTTTGGTAAAAAAAAACACTGTTTTTCTCGTAATGTTATACTCATCCATTTTCTATACCGCTTATCCTCATTAGGGTCGCCGGAATGCTGGAGCCTATCCCAGCAGACTTTGGGCAAGAGGCGGGGTGCACCCTGGACTGGTCGCCAGCCAATCGCAGGGCACATATAGACAAACAAACATTCACACCGATGGACAATTTAGAGTCACCAATGAAGCTAACATGCATGTTTTTGGAATGTGGGAGGAAACCGGAGTACCCGGAGAAAACCTCACGCACGCTCGGGGAGAAAATGCAAAGTCCACACAGAGATGCCCAACGGAGATTCGAACCCAGAACCTCCTGACAGTGAGGCCAAAATGCTACCCATTTAGCCACCGTGCGGCCAGTAATATTATACTGTCGGCAATAAGTCGGACCCGTTTCCAGTGAGGGTTGGCCTCTGCCAGGGCTGCCCTTTGTCACCGATTCTGTTCATTACTTTCATGGACAGAATTTCTAGGCGCAGCCAGGGCGTTGAGGGGTTCCGGTTTGGTGGTTGCAGGATTTGATCTCTGCTTTTTGCAGATGATGTGGTCCTGTTGGCTTCAACGAGCCGTGACCTTCAACTCTCACTGGACCGGTCCGAGTCCATGGTTCATGCCCGGGAAAGGGCGTAGTGCCATCTCTGGGTCGGGGATGAGGTCCTGCCTCAAGTGGAGGAGTTTAAGTACCTCGGGGTCTTGTTCACGAGTGATGGGAACGCGAGATGGACAGGCGGATCGGTGCGGCGTCTGCAGTGATGCGGACTCTGCATTGATCTGTCGTGGTGAAAAGAGAGCTAAGCCAAAAGGCAAAGCTCTCGATTTACCGGTCGATCTACGTTCCTACCCTCACCTATGCTCATGAGCTTTGTGTAGTGACCGAAAGGACAAGATGGCGGGTACAAGCGGCCGAAATGAGTTTTCTCCGCAGGGTGGCTGGGCTCTCCCTTAGAGATAGGGTGAGAAGCACTGTCATCCGGGAGAGACCCGGAGTAGAACCGCTGCTTCTCCGCATTGAGAGGAGCCAGATGAGGTGGCTCGGGCATCTGGTTAGGATGCCTCCCGGACGCCTTCCTGGGGAGGTGTTCAGAGCACGTCCAACCGGTAGGAGGCCTGGGGAATATCGAGGAAACGTTGGAGAGACTTTGTCTTTCAGCTGGCCTGGGAACGCCTCGGGATTCGCCGGGAAGAGCTGGAAGAAGTGGCCGGGGAGAGGGAAGTCTGGGCTTCCCTGCTTAGGTTGCTGCCCCCGCGACCCGACCTCGGATAAGCAGAAGAAAATGGAAGGATGGATATTATACTGTCAATTTTTGATATGTTTTATTCTCGTGACATTTTATTACATCTGTTTTGGTAAAATTACAAATGTTATACTTTTTTTCTTGTAATATTGTATTATTACTTTTTTCTCGCAAAATGTTGTCTTTTTTTGGTAACAATATGTTACAACTTTTTCCTTGTAAAATTCCACGTTTTTTTCTCAAATTATTATATTACGTCTTTTTTCATGTCATATTACAAGTTTTATTCTCGTAATATTATATTTGAACTTTTTTTGGTAAAGTTACAACATTTTTATATATTACAAAAATATAATATATACATTATATATTATATATTATTATAATATAATATAATAATTTTTATTATATTATGTTACAACTTTTTTCTTGTTAAATTACACCTTTTTTCTTGTAAAATGCAAGCTTTTTTCTCATAAAATTTTAATTTATTTCTCGTAACATTATATTATTACTTTTTTCTCATAAAATTCGGACTTTTTTCCATGCAATTGGGACCCGTAAAAAAACCTAATATTACGACCGTGGCTCGGGTGAAATCACCCCGTTGGCATTTGTCAGCGAAAACGGGAGGCCTGGCGGGTATGCGTTGGACACACCTGAAGCCAATGATGCTCGCCTCCAGTGATTAGATGAACGAAGAAGATGGAGGCGAGCAGACTATTAGCAGACTAACACCAGAGGCAGGAAGTTGTCTCACAGGATGCAACACTTGTTGACACTAACACACACACACGAAACACCTGCTGACTTATTTTGACACACGGTGGCGCATGTGAAGGTAAACTCGTGGTGTGTGTGTGTGTGTGTGTGTGTGTGTGTGTGTGTGCGTTGCAAGGTCACACTCCACCTGACGGATAAGAAGACACACACAGGCAGACGACTTGACACGTGCACATGAAGACGTACGTTCTGCACGCTCACAAGAGCAACACTGACACCTGGTGGCAGACCAGTGTCCTACACGCGTCTGACGGCCATGTAGAAAAATCTTCTGTATGTGATATTTACGGAGCCCCCGGGGGGACACGGAGAACCAAAATTGATGGGTAAAAAAAGGGCGAACTTCTGCGAGGGAACGCAAACCTGTTAGCATGAATAGCATTGCACTACCGTGTTGACGTCCATGTTGTTTGCGGTGAACCTTCAAGTTAAGAGCAGCACTCTTTCGGCACTCTTTCAGTGCTTACTTACTTTAAGTAGCCGAAAGGAAACACATTTATTAGCCTTACGTGGGATTATTTCCATTGTGCGCACAACCGCTCCTGTTAGTAAACAGTCCTATAAGCAACTCGCCGAATGTGCTGCTCTTAATTTGAACTTTCACCGCAAACATCCGCTCTGAACACGGAAGTGAAGAGGGCGGTGCAACGCTCTTGATGCGAGGTTTTGGGTACGCCGCAAAGGTTCCTTCTTGTATGTACTTGCGAGAGAACGTTTCAATGTTTCAAAGCCCGTCCTTTTTTGTCCCCTCGGGGGCTCCGGAGATATTAATGACCCGCTGTTTTAATAATTGTAAAAACGTTACAGTAAATGTATATCATAGACAATAAAACATAAATAATAATAGATGCATGAAAATAACAGATATTAAATATGAAAGAAGATATTAGATATGAAATTCGTACTAATTAATAAACACAATATGTAATTATGAATATGACAATCATAACGAACACTTTGAAAATAATAAATATATTGATCATAATAAACACACAAATTCTCAAAGTAAGTACAGCAATTGGAATAAATATTTTCATCATAATAAATACAATAAATAATTACAGAAACCACAATAACTACATTAAAGAATACAAGAAAAGTAAAAAATTAAAGGTTCGTCATATATAAAATAATAAAGAATAAGTACAGAAACCATAAAAAACACATACAAGTAAATGAAAAATAAAAATTAAAGGTTAATAAAGAATAGGTAGAAAAATCGTAATAAATACATAAAAAGTAGTACATCAAATAAAAAATACGTGCATAGAATAAATAATAAATACAAAAGGAAAAAAGGATAAATCTATGAAAGAAATAATAGAGAATCCCGAGTAACCCGTATCCAAATATCGTCAGGGGTCTCGGAAAATCTCGCGCTACTGTGAGTGTAAACACGGCACGTGATGGCGGAAGTGACTGCGTATGCTGAAGAAGCGATCGTATGACGACGTTGTTTTGCTATCTCAAGTGCATTTAACTTTAAAGTGTAGAGTAGAGCTAACAATGAAGGAGTTACATTGAGATCGGGAAGATAACGGACATGGTTCTGGTCCCGGTCTTAGTCCTCGTCCTGGCTTCTACTCAACGACAGCACGCGGCATCTTGCTTCTGTGTCCACAGAGGGGCGCTGTTGATCGTGTTGTCATTGTTCCTAGAATCTGGGCCGGGCCTGGAAGGCCACTCCGGTGGTGGACATCCTCAGGAAGGTGGCACCTTTAAGGCAAGTAATCATTTCAGCAAATAAGTTCATGTAATGTATATAGAGGATGTAGTGAGAGAGCAAATACATGTGGGCGTGGCCTAGTGATGTCAAGTAACTACATTCCCCTCAGTTTAGCGTCACGTGTTAGCATTGTGTGTTTAAATTAAATTAAATTAAATTAGGCCACAGACATCAAGCGGGAAGTATGAACTATTGCACATAACACATCTTTCCCATCTCCTTGTTTCCTACTTTTCTTCTCTCCTCGTCACTCCGCATGTAATCAGCACCCTCCCCACATCCCCGTCACGGGCGCGAGAGAACAGGGCATTGTGGGAGAGGCGATGGCAGAGCAGCTGTGATGAGGTCAGAGTTCAGCAGGCCCGTTGCCGGGGCAGAGGCAGCGGCGCCCCGGTTGCTAGGGCAGCTTGAGCTTTGTGCCGCTCCCGATGGAGCGTGGCGCTAGGAGGGGCGGGGGATGGACCGGCCACAAAGACACGAGGGTGGGAAAGTGAGAGCACAAAATGCAAAAGACAAGAAGAAGAATGTTCTAGAAGGTGCAGACGGGACAGACCTGGTGGAGCCTCGTCTCTCGATATGAAGTCCACAGCGAACAGGCTAAGCTAATGTTAACACAACAATGATACTCTGATGAATGAGACAAGAAACAGTACCTGTTGCAGGATAGTACCTGTTATTCTCCCGCAGAAGAAGAAGCAAAGTTAGGATGCCGTCTACTATACGGAGTTGGAAGGACACGCCACAGTCCCACAAGGTCCCGTTATAATGTGTTTAAATCTTTAATAATTTGTGGCAACGCTTCTGGGTCCGCAGAGACAAGGTAGCGTTGCCTCAAAATGTCGTCACATTCATTATACTTTTAGTTTGAAACATTACACTCCATAGCGTCACTCAGATGTTACCCACTATAACAAGTGTGTGTGTGTTCGGGGAGGGCGGGGTCATGGGATGGTGTCAAAAGTGTTCATTGTCTTCATCGGAGGGTCCCTCGAGACCTTAGCCAGCCGCCATAAATAGATGCTTTTCACTATTCACCCTTTTTTTTTACCACGCTACCCCCAAGGTAGCAGCATACTTTCCCAAGCTCACAAAACAGCACTAGTAGTAGTACTAGTAGTAGTGCTAGTAGGACTACTACTACTAACTTCTTCAGGTCTTCTTGTGTCCTTTGGCGACAGCAAAAAAATATGGCGGCTACAGGTACTCTAAGTGTAGCATGTCACTTCAGCAGCATCATTCTGTTCAAGCCCCAAACAGTTAATCCATTGAATAATCCAATGATTAATCCAATGATTAATCCATTATCCATTTAATGACTGTTTTTATTCAAAAATGTCTATGGTAGCGCATTTCCATAGACTTCTGACTTTCTTATCTCATACATTGTGACTTTTTATTTCATCATTTTTACCTTGTATTTCATAATTTCGACTTTTTATTTCATAATGCCATCCATCCATTTTCTATACCGCTTATCCTCATTAGGGTCGCGGGGTATGTTGACTTTTTATTTCATAATTACCACTTTTCATCTTGTAATTTTGACTTTTTTTAATCTCATAGTTTAAACTTTTTATCTAATAATTTTGACTTTTTATTGACATGACAACTGTTTATCTTGTATTATTGACTTTATCTCAGAACTTGGACTTTTTATCTCAAAATTAATTTTGACTATCTCGTATTTATGAATTTCTATCCTGTAATTTTGTCTTTTTATCTCAGAATTTAAACTTTTTACCTCATAATCATGACTTTTTGTGTCATAATTATGACTTATAAGTTCATAATTAAGAGTTTTTGTAATTTTGACTTTTTATCATAGAATTAAATTAGACTTTTTATCTCATATTTGGGCCGGACGGTGGATGAGTGGGTAGCACATTGGCCTCACAGTCAGGAGGCTCAGGGTTCTAATCTCCGTTGGGCATCTGTGTGTGGAGTTTGCATGTTTTCCCCCTGCGCGCGTGGGTTTTGTCCAGGTACTCCGCTTTCCTCCCACATTCCAAAAACATGCATGTTAGCTTCATTGGCCGCTCTAAATTGTCCATCGGTATGAATGTGAATTTTAACAGCTAAACTGGAAAGAAAGCAGTCATTTTTTACAAGATCAGCTAAAAATGGCGTCTTGGTGAAATATTATAGGAAAACGTAGTTTTAATATAAGAAACAAATAATACATTTGCAATTTCGGAAAATTAGGGATTAGAGATTTGTAATGTCAGACAAAAATTTTGTACTAGTATGACATGTTTGGCTTTTTTATAAGTTAGATTACAAAAGTGGTTCTTGGTTATTTTCTGTCACACCCCCACCTAGGGGAAATGCAACAAAATGGAGAGCTGTGAAGTGTATTCAAGAATCAAATGGCATGTCGAGTGTAATAAATTTGGACATATTGGCAGGTTTACACCAAGACTGAAAGTACTTCCTGCTTCCCAAGCCCCCCCGACAGTTCACCGTGACCCCCAGGGGGACCCGCCCCACTATTTGAGAACCTATGTATTACATACATAAATTATGCGATCCTCATTAGAATGAAGTTACTGTACGTAAACTTATGTACGATTTCTGCCATCTGTCAAAACGTTCCCTCCTCCTCCTCCGCCATCAAGCTCTCCTCGCTCGACCCGAAAGGTGAAGTCTCATTGTTATTATTGTTTTTCAATGCTTTTATTATTATTTCTCATTGTTTTTTAACATTCATGCACATGTAAGTGATAATATTGTCATTAATGAACATATTTCATCCGGGTGGGTACAATATTTATACTTTATCCGCCGAGTTACACCATTGGTGGAAATAATAAATCTTCCTGGTAAATCTTGTCTTGTAATACCAAAATTCCAAACAAAACAACATACTTGCTCACGGTGCAACGAAACAAAAAGACAACACTCAGCTACTACCACGTGTGTGATAAGCAGCTAAGCGTTAAACATCACACGTCACCTAAAACTGTTATTTCCAAATATCCGCAAGGCATGCTGGGTAGTCCAAGAACAATATGAACTAGGAACAATAAAACATTGGATATAATGACTGTTAACTTCTCCTCCTCAACATATTTTGCAATCCATCAAAAATCAAGCACAGCAAAATGTTGTGACATAGAGTACCGCAAGCAACCCAGCATGCCTTGCGGCGGAAATATTTGAGTATTTTTTTTACATGCACGTAGATATTTGTTTGTATGCCCACAAGGTGCCTCTCGACATTAAAGCTTTTGAAAAAGCAATTAAGACAGTTTGGGCACCCCTGGCCTAATCAACACAACAAGCTTCAGATTAATTGACTAAGAAAACAACCGTTAGTTGCAGCCCTTGTGTAGTGTGTCTTTCACACACACACACACTCAGCGATGACGTCCTCTTTCTTACTGACCACTTAACAATCGTGCTGTTTTTGTGTTGAAATCCTCTCTTTGTCACGTGTGCCTCCGCACAGACAGCTGCTCCACTTTCCCGCCAAAACACCAGCTGTCCGCGCTTTATTACGCTGCCTGCACGTGTGTGTGTGTGTGTGTTGTTCACTATTATTTAACTCAGGCTGGTGGGACACCATAGTTGAGTGTGACAATTGTATTGTGTAAGTAAGAGAAAACCCATTAAATATCAAAAGACACGTTTTTTTTTTTATCAATATCGTCACAGAGCCCTTGGGAAAAAAACACAAAAAGCACAACAAATATGTTTCAAACTACAAATCAGCTCTGGTCTGTTGCATTTGTTGTGTCCAAAAACAAGACAGAGCCGCCCGTGAGCGCTTTGAGGCCAGGGAGGGACCCGCTGCCTGTTGAGAAGAGCCACACGCGCACACTTTTACACGTTTGTGTTTTTGATGCTTCACTAATAGTGCTAAGACTTTGCGCCGCTGAACGCACCGCCGTTAAGTGCCATGAGACGACGACAAACCGGGATGTGGAGATATTCGCAAAGCCGGCGTACAGTATGTGTGGTAGGTGCTGTACCTAATGAAGCGTCCAGTGGGTGTGTTTCACACACACACACACACACACCCGTGTGCGCATGTACAGTAAACCACATGCAGAAGTGGCGCTGTGTGCTCACCCCAACTGACAGCAGCTGAGTTCGTTAAGCCGTCCTGGCGCTCACATTTCCACACACTAACCGCACGCACGTACGGCGAGCCGTTACATCTCGTCAACCGCTGACATGATCGGTGTGAGGCCTTCTTTCTCCTGCACACGGTCCATGTCAGAGCAGTGTGTTTTATACGTTTACCAGACCTTACACACACACACTTGCATCATCTGTAATAATAAATAAATCGATTAACCACACCATGAATAAAAAAAGAACACACTGGATAAAGCCCGTTCGCAACAGCTGATGTGCTTGTGGAAAAATGCCGGGTGCAAAAGATTTTGATGGCGCCAGAGATTTCAAGATTAAAAGTCGTACATTTACGACAAAAAAGTTTCAATTTTGACCAAGTTCAAAGGTCGCACAAGCCCCCTGTCTTTATGGCCGTCTAAGGCAATGCCTGTTACGACGGAGTATTAACATAAGTCAGAAATTTACGACAAAATCGTACGTTTACGTAAAAAAGCTCGTAATATTACGAGAGTAAATATTACAAGTCACCATGACTGTCTTGCCAGTCTTTATGGCTTTATGCCCCTGGTAGGGTCTCCCAGGGCAAACAGGTTCTAGGTGACGGGCCAGACTAAGAGTGATTCAGAAGACCCGAATGAAGAATAACAAGAGGAGTGACCGCACCTCGCCCAGACGTGGGACACCGGGGCCTCACCCTGAAGCCAGGCCTGGGGGATGCGAGCGCCTGGTGGCCAGGCCTTCACCCGTGGGGCCTGGCCGGGCCTAGCCCGAAGAAGCCGCACGGGAACTCCCCCCCGCAGACCCACCACCTGCAGGGGCAAGCATAAGGGTCCGGTGCAATTGGATTTGGGCAGTGGTTGAGGGCGGGTGTCCGCGCGACCTGGTCTTCGGCGGCTAAATCTGGTTCTTGGGACATGGAATGTCACTTCTCTGGTGGGGAAAGAGCCCGAGCTTGTGGAAGAGGCGGAGACATTCCGACCAGATATAGTCGGACTCACCTCAACCCACTGTTTGGGCTCTGGAACCAAATTCTTTGAGAGGAGCTGGACCTTGTTCATCTCTGGAGTTGCCGCAGGGGAGAGGCGGCGAGCTGGTGTGGGCTTATTAATAGCCCCCCGGCTAGGTTCCTTCTGTGCTGGAGTTATTCCCGGTGAACGAGAGGGTTATTTCCATACGCCTTAGGGCTGGGGAAAGGGTCCTGACTGTGGTTTGTGCATACGCGGCGAACGGCAGTTTAGAGTACCCAGCCCTTTTTTGAGTCTATTGGAGGGGTTCTAGAGAGCATCCCAGCTGGTGACTCCATAGTTCTACTGGGAGACTTCAACGACCATGTGGGCAATGACTGTGTGACTTGGAGGGGCGTGGTTGGGAGGAACGGCCTCCCTGACCTGAACCCGTGTGGTGTGTTGTTGCCGGACTTCTGTGCGAATCACAGTTTGTCCATAACGAACACCATGTTCCAACATAAGGATGTCCATAAGTGCACTTGGCACCAGGACACCCTAGGTTGCAGGTCTACTGTTAGGTATATCTATATACCTGTTATCATTTATTTGCTCCTATACACATTAGTTCTCTATTCTTTAGAAAGGTCTTATAACTTCTGCAGTCATAATCTTCATATGTGTGTGCTCAGCAATGAAATCATGTAGCTATAGAAGAGAAGGACAGGGCAGCTTGGCCATCCGATATCGCTTGAAACATTTTGTTCTAATGATTATCGTATTAGCCTTCACAGCCTTTAGATTAAAACTCTATGTTGAGACTTCGCCGCTTGAAAGAAACTCCGTCCTTCTAGGGCTGCAATGTGTTTTATGAAACTAGGGAACACCTACAGAAAACAAAAAGAGAGGAGACGGCAGAGTGTCTTCAGAGCAGCTGGAAGATGTAACTGAGTATATCTATGTTTGCTCTCCTCACGAGTAAAAAGCAATGGCTGTTGTCTTCTTTCTTGTTATTAATGTTTTAGGTGTGTTTTAAGTTTTCATCTACGATTGAGTTTGTGGTCGTATCATCAGACGTGCGTCCGCATGTTCTGGTCACGCGGGTGAAGAGATGGGTGAGCTGTCAACTGACCACCACCTGGTCATGAGTTGAATTAGATGGCGGGGAAGGATGCCGGACAGACTTGGTAGACCCAAACGCGTAGTGAGGGTGTGCTGGGAACGTCTGGCAGAGTCTCCAGTTCGTCGAGTTTTCAACTCTGATCTCCGGCAGAGCTTTGCCTGCATCTGGGATATTGAGTCCGAATCGACCGTTGCACCCGCAAGGTGGTCGGTGCCGGTCGTGGTGGCAAGCCCCGAACCCGATGGTGGAGACCGGGGGTTAGGGCTGCTGTCAGGCTGAAGAAGGAGTTCTATCAAGCATGGATGGTTGGTTGACAAGCCTCTACAACATTGCATGGAAGTCGGGAACAGTACCTCTAGACTGGCAGACCGGGGTGGTGGTGCCCATTTTTAAAAAGGGTGACCGGGGTGTGTGTTCCAACTATAGGGGGATCCCACTCCTCAGTCTCCCTGGGAAAGTCTACTCCAGGGTGCTGGAGAGAAGGGTACGACCGTTAGTCGAACCTCGGTTACAGAAGCTGCAATGTGGTTTTTGTCCCGGTCGCGGATCACTGGACCAGCTCTACACCCTTGCAAGGGTACTCGAGGGCATGTGGGAGTTTGCCCAACCGGTCTACATGTGCTTTGTAGACCTGGAAAAGGCATTTGACCGTGTCCCTTGTGGTGTCCTGTGGGGTTTGCTCCGGGAGTACGGGATTGGTGGCCCACTACTACGTGCCATTCGGTCCTTGTAGAACCAGAGCAGGAGCCTGGTTCGCATTGCCAGCAGTAATTCCAGCTTGTTTCCGGTGAACGTTGGCCTCCGCCAAGGCTGCCCTTTGTCACCGATTCTGTTCATAACCTTCATGGACAGAATTTCTAGGCGCAGTCAAGGTGTTGAGGGAGTCCAGCTTGGTGACCTTAGGATCTCGTCTCTGCTATTTGCAGACGATGTGGTCCTTATGACCTCATTTAGGCTGTGACCTTCAGCGTTTACTGGAGCGGTTTGCAGCTGAGTGTGAAGCTTCTGGGATTAGACTCAGCACCTCCAAATCCGAGGCCATGGTTCTCAGTCGGAAACGGGTGGACTGTCCCCTTTGGGTTGGGAGTGAGGTCTTGCCTCAGGTGGAGGAGTTCAAGTATCTCTGGGTCTTGTTCACGAGTGAGGGACGGCTGGAGCGTGAGGTCGACAGACGGATCGGTGCAGCGTCAGCAGTAAGGCGGTCGCTGTACCGGACCGTCGTGGTGAAGAGGGAGGTGAACCGGAAGGCAAAGCTCTCTGTTTACAGATCGATCTACGTTCCCACCCTGATCTATGGTCAAGAGTTATGGGTCATGACGGAAAGAACGAGATCGCAGAACATGGGTGGCTGGACTCACCCTAAGAGATAGGGTGAGGAGCTCGGCCATCCGGGGGTAGCTCAGAGTAGAGTCGCTGCTCCTTCACAGCAAGAGGAGCCAGTTGAGGTGGCTCGGGCATTTCGTCCGGGTGCCTCCCTGGTGAGGTGTTTCAGACATGCCCAGCCGGGAGAAGGCCCCGGGGAAGACTTAGGACACACTGGAGGGACTATGTCTCACAGTTGGCCTGGGAACTGGGAACTCCCGGTGGAGCTGGAAGAGGTCGCCGGAGACCGGGAAGTCTGGACTTCCCTACTGAGACTGCTGCCCCCGCGACCCAGACCCGTATAAGCGGAAGAAAATGGAATGGAATGGAGTTATGAAAAGAGGGCCTTATGTGGCGAGGCGGGCCACGTGAGGGTACTGGTGAGAAGATGCTAATCATGATGTGAAAAAAAGTCATAATAATACGTGTCATAAGTGTCAGATTGAAAATGGAGCATAGTTCTTCAGGAAGGAAGGAAACTTTCCTCTCGTTTTAGGTAAGCTTTTATTTATAACGGGACAGCAAAACAGATTAGCATGGGTTAGCACAAGGGTGGGCAAACTGTGGCCCACGGGTCACATCAGGCTGCCGAGGCTTCATCCGGCTCCGGCTGGCATTTCCAAATACTGTATATTTTATTTAAATCTTTAAAATTGAAACAGTAGCCGGCAGTAACAAACTTTTCATATCCAATGTTTTATTGCTCATATAGTTGGACTACCAAGCATGTCTTGTGGTGGGAATATATGGGAGTTTTGGCACGGGTACTGTGTGCAAATACATTTATTTGTATGCCCACATGATGCACACGGTGTTTGGATTGCTTTTTTGTACATTTGGAAATCACGTAACCCGTCACGCGTTATATTTAGCGCTTAGCTGTTGTTTATGAGCCACATAGAAGCGACGGTACCTTGCTGTTTTTGTGTCATTGCACTGTGGGCATGTACCGTACGTTGTTTTGTTTGATGATCACCTATAAATAGATGGCCTCTCGGCCAAATTTTTTAACCCAATGTGGGCCGCGAGTGAAAAAATGTCTCCACTTATTAGCATCAAGATTAGCATCATCTCACTGCTACCCTCACGTAGCCCGCCCCCTTTGCATAGGGACCCTGTGTCATAGCTGTCTCAGGCAATGCCTGTAACGAGTAAAGTTACAACTTTACTCTCGTAATATTACAAGCTATTTTTAGTAAATATGTGACGTTTCTTGTAAATGTATGACGTTACTGTCGTAAGTTTGCGACTTTATTAATACTCTGTCGTAACGGTACGACGTAACTGGGGGGAAAAAACGGTCAGTAATAACATTTATTGGCAAGGATCTATGCAACAATTTTCGTCCAACAAAATTTGTTATCATGACAAGCGTACTTCCTTGCAATAATTTGCAGATTATGTTTCATGACAGGAANTATTTTTAGTAAATATGTGACGTTTCTTGTAAATGTATGACGTTACTGTTGTAAATTTGCGACTTTATTAATACTCTGTCGTAACGGTACGACGTAACTGGGGGGAAAAAACGGTCAGTAATAACATTTATTGGCAAGGATCTATGCAACAATTTTCATCCAACAAAATTTGTTATCATGACAAGCGTACTTCCTTGCAATAATTTGCAGATTATGTTTCATGACAGGAACTTTTTATTACCTGACCCCTCCCCCCAGGCCTGAGGCCCTCTTCTCACTGTAAAGTTGCATCATAGTGAGCAGCTGGCATCTCTTGGCCTCGCGTGTGTGTGTGTTCGTGTGTGTGTGTGTGTGTGTGTGTCAGATTCCAGGAAACAGGAAACTGTTTGGCGGGAAAATTACAGCCGTGGGGGTGGGGGGTCGGTTTCTTCTTTTGTCAGAACATAATCCAGCGAATGCTCGTTTGGCCACTCTTGACCAACCCCCCTTGTGCCCATCACACACACACGCACACACAGCGTGTAGCGGGAAGTTAGTGTGTGTGCGGCTGTGCTTTTCAAAAGGCAAAGTGACCCACACACACACACACACAGAACCTTTTCTCTCAATGCAAACTCCTCATCAGGTCACTACTTTAGGTACAGCATCTAGTGAGTTTCAATGCAAAAGCAGAAGAGAAAGATCATATCTGAGAGGTGCTACATATTCTATTTTACTAGCATTGTGATACACAGCACAAGCATGCTGCGTAAACACCGTGTAGTACACAAACACAATGAAGGATATCTTTCCTCTTGTTTGTCATCATCTGAAAGTGGCCGTTCTCTCTCCGCCAATCAACACACTGCGCTGCGTCGAGCCCCGCCCCTCGTGGTACCTTTGCTGCCAAAATATGGAATCAATGATTCATTTGTTAAACATCAAAGAATAAGAAAAGGCCACTTATGTGCTCGCTGACAGGGACGTGAAGTTGAGGCAGGACCGTCTTTGTGGAGTGTTAGGAGCAGTGCATCATGGGAGAGGGTGGTCCCGGCTTAAGCCAGTCCGGTCCATCATTCAGGCTGCGTGCGGGACAACATATGGAGCAGCTCGTGGACAATGGACCTCTTGTCCCGCTGGCTTCAACAAAGAGGCCAAGACGGACTGAGGCGGGGGGCCGGCAGCCATGCTGGGCCGGGGATAGCGGGGCTGCCGCGACCCCGAACAGCGTGGACGTGCAACCGGGAGCCAAAGTGATGAAGAACACTTTAGTCAAAGACCTTTCCTTCGTGAAAAGACGATGTCACGTGAACGAATGACCGGACAGCTTTTAGCAGGCCATTAGCAGGCCCTGGCCCACATCTTCTAGGAAGTTAAGTACGCATCCTCACACTACCCAAACGTACCGCCCTTTCGGCACCCAAACGGGCACAGATTGCCTTATGTGAGTACAGCCATGAGTACGGTACTCAGCCTACATCAGCAACTAACAACCAGGGCAACCAATCCCTGACGATTAAACAGAGAAAGGTTCTAAAAGCAAAAAACTGACTAGTTGCAGAGAGACAACCTTTCAGAGCTGCAAACAATTAATCGATTAATTAGTAATTAACGGCTTATCCAATTAATCCACAGCTACCGAGTATACTATATAATTTAGTCTTGTCCGAGGCCGGGTCGCAGGGGCAGCAGCCCAGACTTCCTTCTCCCCGGCTACTTCGTCCTGCTCCTACTGATAGCTTCCGGGGCGTTCCCAGGCTAGTTGAGAGACAGTCTCTTTGTGTCCTGGGTCTTCCCCAAGGGTCTTCCACGGTCGGACGTAAGCCTGAACACAGCCCCCCCACCCCTGAGAGGCGGCAGGTAATTCTGACCAGATGCCCAAGCAACATCATCTGGCTCCTTTCAATGCAGAAACGCAGCAGTTCCACTTCGAGTTTCTTTACGTTAAAGGGGTAGTTTGGGTTTTTTGACATGAAGTTGTATGACATCCCCATCGTTAGTGTAGTACATACACAGTGACTCCAGTCAGTCCATAGCACGCCTTAATACGACTGAAAAAGGTAAAGCTGAGCAATTTGTGAGGTCTAATTTTTTCAGGGATGCATGTTTGTCCTGCAAATGATTGTATTAATCTTTTGAACAAAAATAGTCTTGAGAAGCCAAACTCTTTACTACAACTTTACAGCAACTAACTGGATCTCTGTTCTTCATCAAATCCGACCAGAAGTGGACTCACGGGACCAATTCAGGGATAAGTCACTGGTGATGTACTACAATAATGATAGGGATGACATACAACTTCATGTAAAAAAAAAAAACACAAATTTTTACCACTACCTGAAGCTTTTGACCTTAGCTGAGGGTAGAAACTTGTGAGCTTTGCTTTTTGGCTTAGCTCCCTCGTCACCACCACGGATCGATGCCATCACTGCAGACGCCGCACCAATCGACTAGTCGATCTGGCGTTCCGTCCTTCCTTGGTACTCAAACCCCTCCACTGGGGGCAGGATCTCAATCCGCAACCCTGAGATGGGCCTCCAACTTCTTCCAGGAGAGAAGTGTGTACTCAGATGTGGAGGTGGTGATTCTATTTTTGTGTTTCAGGCAACTATATTGATGGGGAAATAATATTATTATTTTATATGTTGCGGACCAAACCACTAACTGTTTGTGTTTTGCTTCTTATTGGTTTGGTCCGTCTGGCGCCTAACCGCACTTCCGATGAATCAACAAAGAAAATAATTGTTAGTTGCAGCCCGGGGACATTTTGTCATCCTTGGAGTCCCTCAGGGATATTTTCTATGACTTCTCCAAATGTACACTCACTGCTCACACGCGCTGGAGATGTGCTTGTTAGATGAGGAAGAAGACAAACCAAGACTTGACTGTTGTTAAAAAAAGAGATGTAACCAAAGTTACCAACTGTAAGGAGGAAACCACACACACGCACACACACACACGCATGCATGCAAACAGAGCACAGTGTGTATGATTGATAACAAATGTCAGTTGCGTTTTAACGTTTCAAACTGACCGACCTGTTGTTGACACTTAAGTGTGTCCGTCCTCACACAACACGCAGGTAAGACCAAGTCAGTCTGGACTTCTAGAAAGTTCCAGAAGCCAAACATTGAAAAAAAAACTGACCCCATGTTTAGTTAGCTATGATGTTCTTCAAGCCTGATGTTCTTCACCTCCAAAAACACACCATAAAAATAAAATGCATACTAAGAATAATGCATAATTTTTAAATGTTAGCATGTGGACTGATGCAGACCGATGTGGACTCATGGTTGCTCTGTGGTCCAGCAAAGAGGAGAAGAATGCACCTTGAAGGATTAGTTGATGAATGAGTAGAAAAGTAGCCCCATTCATCTCCCTCCTCTTGTTTGGAGCCCACCCTGCCCCCCAGCGCCCACTGACAATGCCAGACCCCCTGACCCACCCCCCACCACCTCCAACACACACATTAGCACACATTAACAGTCCCACACCCCCACCCTGAGGAGCCTGGGCCGTGGGCGGGGGTGGCCATGGGTGGTTCCCCCAACTATTTAAGCAGATTCCAGCAGATGGTCGAGGAACTTTGCTCCTGGAGACGCGACGTGCACGCTCCTGCCGCTCGACTTTGTTAGCTGATCCCCAGGACACTCCTGACACCCCCCCCCCCCTCACGGAGACAAGTAGAGATAAAGTCCTGGCACTCACTTTTGGAAGCAGAACCTTCCGGCGTGGACACGGAGGCAAACATGCCCTCAGACTATTTGACTCCTTTCCTGGAGGTGGACCAGGAGTTTGTCAAGGTGAGACTCTTTGCAACTTTTTGTTCATCTACCTAACATGACTTTGGATATTTGAAAAACAAAAGGTTGGTTAGCAGGAGTCTCATTTCTTCTTTTTCTTCTTCACTTTGTGGTGCCAGAGCTTTGCCGTGGTGGACATGATGGATGCGGCCGCCAGCCTCCAACAACAGCAGCGAGCACGCGGCTTCCAGCGGCGTCATTCCCTGTGCCCCGTGACGCTCCCCAACTCCAAGTTCAATGACGGCGATGGCGAGTCATCGTGCTGGGGCTGGGGCCCGGCCGGCGCCCCGCAATGGAAGCGGGAGAGTCAGCTGCCTCGTTCCGCGCTCAGCCACATCCCGTTCCGGATGGACCGCTCGGTCAGCATGATTGAGGGCGGTGTCACTGAGGTGCAGCCACCCCCGCCCCCACCCCCGCCAGGCCTTCACCTGAGCACCACTCCTCGGTTGCCCCCCTCACCGTCGCCGCACATGTCCACCCGCTACAAGACGGAGCTGTGCCGCACATTCGAGGAGAGCGGCACGTGCAAGTACGGCGCCAAGTGTCAGTTTGCGCACGGTGAAGACGAGCTGCGAGGTCTGAGCCGCCATCCCAAATACAAGACAGAGCCGTGCCGCACCTTCCACACCATCGGCTTCTGCCCCTACGGCGCCCGCTGCCACTTCATCCACAACGCAGATGAGCTGCTGCAAGCCCCGCCCCCTCAGAGGAGCAAGCTGAGACGGCCGCCCCTCCGCCACAGCCTCAGCTTTGCTGGTTTCTCCTCCTTGTCACCTCCCCGCGCCTTCCGGCCCGTTGGCGACTCACAACCTTCGTTGCTCCTCTTCGCTCGCGCCTCGTCTGTGTCGCCCTCGCCATGCTCCTCGGAGAGCCCAGAGCTCCTGTCTCCTCTCTTCCCGGAGGTGGGAGGGCTTCACCCGTGCCCATGTCCCGGCGACTCGGCTCTTGGCTTGTTTGCCGCCGCCGAAGACCCCACCCTCGCCTACCACACCCCCGCCAAGGTGACCCTGCTCGGCCTCCAGCGCTGCTCCTCAGCCGACTCCCTCTCCGAGGAGGGCTACGCTTCCTCCTGCTCCCTGAGCTCCGCCTCCAGCGGCACGGAGTCGCCAGGCTGCGAGGGCCGCCGCCTGCCCATTTTCAGCCGCCTATCAATCTCTGACGAGTAGGGGGGGTCTGAAAGTTGCACCTTTGGGTCACATGAGTTCTGTGTGAGCGCCGAGTAAACGGACCTTATTTTGTGCATATTGCATCACGTACCAGCAGCTGTAGCGCTGCTCCCTGTTTGTTTGTGTTGTCGTTTCACGCTTACTGCTGTATACTGTTGTATACTCACGTGGGAGGGGGGCAGGGTGGTCCCGCCCACTGGGGGTTCTGTAGAACTTCCTGCTCTCTGCTTTAAAGACATGAAGAGTTGCTTGTCAGGTAGCGCACACGTAGTCGATTTCTAGCCAGTCGTGCTAACATTAGCCTAGCCTCTTTACGGTAGCGTTTGCCTTTTCTACACATATTTATTTGCTCTCGTGCATTTTGATGATGACGAGTAGCAGGAGTGCTAGCCGGAGAGGAGACGGTTACTTTTGGCATTCCATGTCTGTGTTGCCTTACTTGCGTGAATCGCGCCTTGTTGGCAGCGGAAGTTCTTCCCGTTGTCGTCAACAAGTCCACTCTCCTCTCCGACGACGCAGCTAGCACGCTAGCACCACCTGCCAACGATACGATGATGATAATTTGTCGCTCGCTAGTTGCTAACCGGTCAGCTTGTCAAAAGCCGACATGTTGAAATAAAATCTTTCGGTTAGCAAAACTTTTTTGTTAAATTAAAGCCTTATTTATTTGTTGTTGGGTTTTTTTTTTTAAGCAAAACTTGTATGTTGTTTGATACGACGCCTGGATCCACATAATTTAAGTGCAGTTACTGTTAAATGTTGTGCTCTTTATCTTAATATATTTGTCCACTCTCTTTTTTTTTGTTTCAAAATAAAAGGCCCTTGAATCACTTGTGTGTGTGTGTACATCGCTGAAGGCATCTTCACTCTTGCATGGGGAAGGGGGTCAAAGGTCAGCTTGGCGCACAAGTCAAATCAGGACACTTTTGCGTTTGGTGGGACACAAACGTTCCCACACGGAGAAACTCCTTAAGTGCTGCCTCCTGGGAGTGTTCCTGTGCGTGTGCGTGCGTGTGCGTGCGTGTGACACGGGAACAAAGATGAACTCTTTCTCCGCTGTGGCCCCGCCTCTCTTTGTGTGTGTCAGCGAGGGGAATGTTTAGCCAACAGATGTTGCGACAAAGACGAAGACACTTTACACTCATTTCCATTCACTCGTGTGTGTGTGTTATTTGTGGGTGTGTTTGAACAATGACATCCGACGTAAAAACTTGGGGGGGGGGCTACAAAAGGCCAAGGGCCATCCATGTGCTGCCCTTCAGCGCCCCACCCGTCCGCCCCCACCCTTTGTGCTGCGCCGCTTTCCTTTTTCAGGCTAACATCTGTATGCTAATGAGGATAATGTGTGTGGGAGCGTGGGGGGGGGGAGTGATTCTTCTGCATGGACGCAGGTTAGAAAGAAAAAGACAGTTGGAACACGCGCCACTGATGGAATGCGGAGAGGAAAGAAAGCATTCAACCACCGCACTGTCCCAACGAAAGGGAGACGCTAACAATGCTAACAATGCTAACAATGCTAACAATGCTAACGACTGTTTTGGTTGCACTCCGCAAGATGGCCGACCTTTGGTATTGTGGACCTGCTTTGTTAAATGCAGCATTTAGAAAGTGCGTGTCATGTGACTCATGAACGGAATTCGGTGACAAAACTTCACTTCGGGATATTATCTTGCTTTACGGCCATGCACAGCACTGTGCACAGGGAGCCTCTGGCCAACACAGCCATGTCACATTACAAGTTTTATTCTCGTACAATTTTACTTTTTCTCTCGTAATGTTACGCATTTTTCTCATAATATTTTTTAGTAAAATTACCACTTTTTTCTTGTGATATTACGATTTTTTTCATAAAATTACGACTTTTTTCTCATGAAATTACTACTTTTTTCTCATAAGGTTACGACTTTTTCTCGTAAAATGGCGACTTGTTTCCTTGTAATATTACTACTTTTTTTGGAAATGCCTGTAAAGTCAAATTACAACTTTTATTCTTGTATCGTTACAACGTTACTCTCTTAACAGTCCGAGCTTTTTTTTGTAAGTTTATTCTATAAATCTCCAATGATTTGAATACTTTAATATGTGGTTACAGACATTGGCTGAGACAGCCATAAAAACAGGGGACTTTTGTGACCTAAAAATTAACTGTTGACGACCGCCTTCAACTTTACAGTGCTAAGGTTTTTATGTGTGCTCTCTTGCCATCTGGTGGACATTTAGTAAACTACACCAACGTCACCAACGTTTCAAAAGTGTAACAAGTAGTAAACAAATGTGTGTTTTGAGGTGGTGATTGACATTAGATATGTTGAAAGTAACATTTACGTGGTGAGATGGCACAAATAATAAGGCAGTAAAAATCGATCCTACACTACACACTGGTTCAAAGCAAACAGCACTCACGTTTTATATCTAATATTACTACTAGTACTATTAATATTGCTATTAGGACTATTACTAGTCACAGTACATACTTCTTAATAATTGCTTTGACAAGGAAATGCAATACATTAAATGTCATGTAAGGAAACAATGTATATTTTACGTTTGAGTCGCTCAAGATGAAAATAAACTACAAATCCCAGCTAGGGCGTGCGCAAAACGTCACCGGAAGTTGTATAAAAGCATTTCCGCATCGCACGGCCCTCCTTTCCTGTCTCCGGCCTGTAAGAAGATGGCGGTGCAGATCTCAAAGAAGAGGAAAGTAGGTGTCCCTTTCTGCCCCACGCAGAGTTTTGCCGTCAAAATGGTTTGACGGGGTGGTGGACTCATGTGTGCCGTGGCTGCACTGAGAGTTTTAAGATGTGCTCCAACTCGGGTTTGGGAGGATTACGGTGGATACTGCCGGTATTGCGCCGCCTTCGAGGGGCTAGCAGACATGGCGACGCGGTGTCGCGGACATGCTGCTTGAATTACAGCAAGAACGGAGGCTGTTTCACCGTCTGCTTTTTCTGTTTTGTGTGTCGGTGGCCTTTGCTTAAGCGACACGTCGAATTGCCGCGGGTTAGCATTAGCTTCTTGTCAAATAGTCGGAACCTGAAGGGGAGTTAGCGCTCCACAGCTTTAGCTCATCAGAAACTAAAATAATAGTAATGGCGTTTTGTCGAGGTCTTTAGCAGACTGCGTAAACTTCGTGTCGCGTGAATGTGACGTCACCACGCGCCCATAGCTCGTGGTCGGCATGTGGCCCTGTTAGTTGAAGTTAAAATGCTTGTTTATATTGAGTTTAACGCCGACTGTGGTGTCTCCAGTTTGTGTCAGATGGAATTTTCAAGGCAGAGCTGAATGAGTTCCTGACCCGTGAGCTCGCCGAGGACGGATACTCGGGTGTTGAGGTCCGCGTGACCCCCACCAGGACCGAGATCATCATCCTGGCCACGAGGTGAAAGCGCAACGGCGGTGTTCTAATCTCATCCTCTCCCTGTACTGTGGTGTTGACTGGTTTTGTCCTCAGGACCCAGAATGTGCTGGGAGAGAAAGGCCGTCGCATCAGAGAGCTGACCGCTGTGGTCCAGAAGAGGTTTGGCTTCCCCGAGGGCAATGTAGAGGTAAGACGCCCACCGGAGCGGTTATGTTTTACACACCAGGGTGCGCCCACGGTCCCTCAGTGATGACACGATGACGAGACAGATAAGATTCAGTCTGGGTTGACTGGGTGCCGGTTTGGGCCCACGTTCTGTGGTTCTGTTCTGGTCCCTTTGACCAGCGAGTCTTTCCTCGTGACGACACTGAGGCATTTGTCTGAGAGGGTTAATGTTACACAGAGCTGTGTGTGTGTGTGTGTGTCCACCCCATATAGCGGTCCTCAGAACGGCGTGCTTGTGTTTCAGTTGTATGCCGAGAAGGTGGCCACTCGCGGGCTGTGCGCCATCGCTCAGGCCGAGTCTCTGCGCTACAAGCTGCTGGGAGGTTTGGCTGTGCGCAGGTAAGCTGGTCTTCATCACATGGTTGCGTGTTCTATTACCAAGCAGGTGGTCCAGCTTGGCCCTCAGTGAAGATACGATGACGAGTCGGACCAGGACTCTGCGTACTCCCGAGGAGGCCGCTCCAGGTCCACGTTCTGTGGATCTGTTCCGGTTCCTCGGAGCAACGAGTTCTTTGCAGCTGAAGACGCTGAGGCATTTGTCTGAGAGGGCTTGACTGGACCTCCAGTTGTTTCCTTCTTGATAAACATGGAAGCGTTTTGCAGGGCGTGTTACGGTGTTCTGAGGTTCATCATGGAGAGCGGCGCCAAGGGCTGTGAGGTGGTGGTATCTGGCAAGCTCAGGGGCCAGAGGGCAAAGTCCATGAAGTTTGTGGACGGCCTGATGATCCACAGCGGCGACCCGGTTAACTACTATGTCGACACGGCCGTCCGCCACGTTCTGCTGAGGCAGGGTGAGTACGCGATCGTCCAAATGCTCGTTTTGCTGGCTGCCGGAGGGAGTCCTAATGGGCTGTCATGCGCAGGCGTGCTGGGCATCAAGGTGAAGATCATGTTGCCGTGGGACCCCAGCGGTAAGATCGGACCCAAGAAGCCTCTTCCCGACCACGTCAGCATTGTGGAACCCAAAGATGAGCCCCTCCCCACCACACCCATCTCTGAGCAGAAGGGCGCCAAGCCAGATGTGCCCGTCATGCCCCAGGGGGCACCTGTACCCACCGCATAAGAGGGTAAGACCACGCCCCCCTCCAGCAAGCTCAACATGTCAACTGAAGCTTCACTCGCTTCTCTTACAGGCTTTCACTTCCTGAGGACAGTCCTGTTTGTGTACAAAATAAATAAAATGTGGAAAGAAAGTGCTGGTTTTGTTTTTTTCACGTAATGAGTCTACTGTGAATTACAGTACTTCATACTAAGTCAAACATCAAAAATGCAGACTGTAGTGAAGCCTGATATGTGGTGTGGACATGGTGTCAACACAACAGGAGCAGCTAAAAAACAAATATGCTCCTGTAATACAGACCTCATCAAAATCTTTGGACCAGTTGAAAAATTGCTGAATTTTACCTTTTGCACATTTGGATCTTAGGTTTTAAGTAGAGCCACAATATTCAAAAGCAAGAAGTGACAAAAAGCACTTAGAAAAAGTCGTGTGTTGAAAACAAACTGAAATAGGCTGCTTATCAGCTGATCAAAAGGTCAAGACCATTGCTCAAAAACTGTCCAAAAAAATGTTCTCAGTAGGAGTAATGAGTATCTCCATTGTTCTTGCTAATCACTTCCAAGTGATCAGTTTGGACATGCGTGATGCGAGTGTTCCAGGAAGCTGATGGGAACATTGCTCCAAGTGGTGAAGATGGCTTCACGAGCCGCATCAACTGTCTGGAACTGATGGCCTTTTTTTAAATAAACTTCCCTTACCATCTGTCCCCAAATGTGTTCTCCATCCATCCATCCATCCATTTTCCACCGCTTATCCGGGTCTGGGTCGCGGGGGCAGCAGCTTCAGTAGGGAAGTCCAGACTTCCCGGTCCCCAGCGACCTCTTCCAGCTCCATCGGGAGGACACCAAGGCGTTCCCAGGCCAGCTGTGAGACATAGTCCCTCCAGCGTGTCCTAGGTCTTCCCGGGGGCCTTCTCCCGACCGGGCATGCCCGAAACACCTCACCAGGGAGGCGCCCGGGAGGCATCCGGACTAGATGCCCGAGCCACCTCAACTGGCTCCTCTCGATGTGAAGGAGCAGCGGCTCTACTCTGAGCTCCTCCCGGATGGCCGAGCTCCTCACCCTATCTCTTAGGGTGAGTCCAGCCACCCTACGAAGGAAACTCATTTCCGCCGCTTGTATCCGCGATCTCATTCTTTCGGTCATGACCCATAACTCATGACCATAGGTGAGGGTGGGAACGTAGATCGATCGGTAAACAGAGAGCTTTGCCTTCCGGCTCAGCTCTCTCTTCACCACGACGGTCCGGTACAGCGACCGCATTACTGCAGATGCTGCACCGATCCGTCTGTCGATCTCACGCTCCAACCTTCCCTCACTCGTGAACAAGAACCCGAGATACTTGAACTCCTCCACCTGAGGCAAGACCTCACTCCCAACCCGGAGGGTACAGTCCACCCGTTTCCGACTGAGAACCATGGCCTCGGATTTGGAGGTGCTGAGTCTCATCCCAGAAGCTTCACACTCAGCTGCAAACCGCTCCAGTAAACGCTGAAGGTCACAGCCTGATGAGGCCATAAGGACCACATCGTCTGCAAATAGCAGAGACGAGATCCTAAGGTCACCAAGCTGGACTCCCTCAACACCTTGACTGCGCCTAGAAATTCTGTCCATGAAGATTATGAACAGAATCGGTGACAAAGGGCAGCCTTGGCGGAGGCCAACGTTCACCGGAAACAAGCTCGACTTACTGCTGGCAATGCGAACCAGGCTCCTGCTTCGATTGTACAAGGACCGAATGGCACGTAGAAGCGGACCATCAATCCCGTACTCCCGGAGCACCCCCCACAGGACACCACGAGGGACACGGTCGAATGCCTTTTCCAGGTCCACAAAGCACATGTAGACTGGTTGGGCAAACTCCCACATACCCTCGAGTACCCTTGCAAGGGTGTAGAGCTGGTCCAGTGTTCCGCGACCGGGACGAAAACCACATTGCAGCTCCTCTAACCGAGGTTCGACTAACGGTCGTACCCTTCTCTCCAGCACCCTGGAGTAGACTTTCCCAGGAAGGCTGAGGAGTGTGATCCCCCTATAGTTGGAACACACCCTCCGGTCACCCTTTTTAAAAATGGGGACCACCACCCCGGTCTGCCAGTCCAGAGGTACTGTTCCTGACTTCCATGCAATGTTGTAGAGGCGTGTCAACCAACACAGTCCTCCAACATCCAGAGCCTTGAGAAATTCTGAGCGGAACTCGTCTACCCCCGGAGCCTTGCCACTGGGGAGTGATTTGACTACCCCAATTACCTCAGCCACGGTGATAGAACTGTCCACGTACGTATCCTCAGACTCTGCTTCCTCTACGGAAGGCATGTCAGTGGGATTGAGAAGGGCCTCGAAGTATTCCTTCCACCGACCAACTATATCCACAGTCGTGGTCAGCAAGCCCCCGTCCGCACTGTAAACAGTGTGAACTGGGGGCTGCTTCCCCTTTCTGAGGTGTCGGACGGTTTGCCAGAACCTCTTCGAGGCCGACCGAAAGTCGTGCTCCAAATGTGTTCTATGGGATTTAAATCGGGGGACATGCGGGATAGTCCAAAAGAGTGATGTTATTCTCCCTGAAGAAGTCATTCGTCAAGCGAGCATTGTGAACTGCAGTGTTGTCTTGTTCAAAAACCCAGCTGGTACCACACAAACCAGGGCCCATTTGTCACACTCCCCCTTCTTGTTTTGCATATTGTACCTTAACCAAAAACCTCATTTGGATCCAAATGTCAAAAGGTAAATTCTACCAATTTTTTCAACTGGTTTTAAGATTTTGATCAGGTCTGTAATTTGACATTTTTAGCATCTGAACCGTAGAGATATCACGTGACCTCTAACCTGATGAAACGTTGGGGAATTTAATTATTGGTGGCCATTTTTTAATTACAACAATGCTAGAGAACACTCAACGCGCTAAAAAGCATCGAATAAAGTTTTCAACGTTTTTGAATGGGATTCGGAATCACGACGTCACTCAGCGCACGTGAAGAGAGAAGCAGGTCCGGATTAGGCCACGCCCCCCCTCCCGCGACTCACCTGCTCTACGGGGACACGAAGAAGAAGAAGAAGAGCGAAACGGGCTTAAAATCAGCCGAGGAATATTCGGAGCCCTCATTGCCAGTAAGAACGCTTAACACGCACAATAACTTTAACACCGGCTTTGACCAGCTACAACTTTCTAAAGAACGTTTGGTGAGTGTCGAACATTCTCCCTCGCGCGTGGCTCCAAACACTTGGACGCCATTTTACTTTCCTTCCGTATAAAAGTGACGTCTGCTTGTGTGTCGAAATAAACTTTTTGCTCTAAAACGTTCCTGACAAATGTGGGAGGGGCCTGGCTTTGGCACGTGACACTTCCAGCCGCAACTAGGGGTGAGCGATACTACAAATCTTGGTATCGAGCTGATGATACCAAGTTAATGCAGGCCCGATATTGCCGATACGTTTGATTTAAGATTGTTGCCAGCTGGGATAGGCTACAGCACACCCCCGATCCTAATGAGGATAAGCGGTATAAAAAATGGATGGATGGATGGATGGATTTATGACTTTTGTTGATCCTGGTTCTTATCAGAACATGACACAGCACACGGCGGTGGTGAACTTGAACGTGGGGGGTCACAGGTTCTGCACCACACTGAGCACGCTCAGACGATACCCCGACTCCAAGCTGGCCGAGTGGTTCTGCGCCCCGTCCAAACTGCTCAGGGACGCAGAGGGACACTACTTCCTGGACCGGGACGGCTCGCACTTTGGCGCCATCCTGGAGTTCCTTAGATCGGACCGACTGCCCGTCGAGAACCTGCAGCAGGTGTGAGTCTCTCGCTGAGAACCTTTTGGGAGGGAGCGCAGACGTGTGACGCTTGTGTGGCGTGCTGCAGGTTCACAAGGAGGCGGTCCACTACAACATCACGGCGCTGAGCAAACGATTGGAGGAAAGCCCGCTTCTGTTCGGAGAGCTGGTGGGACGGAAGCAGTTCCTTGCCAGAGTTCCTCACTACAAGGAGAACATTGAGGTTAGACCCTGCCTCCACCTCCATGAAGCCTTCACAACCCCTCCAATGTCATGTGACCGTGTCATCTTCCTCCTCCAGGTCCTGACCCGCATCGCCCGTGCGGAGGCCGTGGCTTCCCGCCACTCTAGCATCATGATCTGCGTGCTGCGAACGCAGGAGGACTTGGGTTGCTACAACAGCGCCATCAGCAGCTTGGACGCGACGTCAAGGAACAAGGAATCGGTGGTGACGTTCGGACCCTGGAACGCTGCGCCATCGGCCCAGGACCTGCTGGACTGCATCAGGAAGGACATTGAGAGCCAGGGTTACAAGATGCGCATCCAACCGCACAATCTGGAGAAGAGCTTCCTGTCCCGTAGCTACAACTTCTTCTACACGCTCACGTTCACCTGGTGGTGACCCGAAGCACTACCGAACAGGGTTCCTTCACCGCGTCTCGCACTGAACGATGCAGTAGGTCCACTGTGGAGTTGGAAACCGATAAACTGATGCTTTGCAATCTTGTTGTCGTCTGTGAGTGCGGATGCAAAACAAAAGCAGCGGAACTCGTACACCAAATCATGTACCTCATTTTTGTTTATAAATTTACAAAAGTTATATATATTTACAAAAAACACTGCATCTCCGTTTGGGGATATAGGCAAAACAGAATTACTTTAAATTCAATTTTAAAATTCATTTTCCCCTCATAATATTATGATTTTATTGCTGTAATCAGTATACTACTTTTATATACTGAACAATTTTCTCTCCCTCAAATTTTCCCAAAATTACTTTTGTTTTCGTTTGTTTTCCAAATTCAACTTTTAAATAATGATGATCCAAAAAAAAAGAGGCAACTTTATGCTGCTAATGTTAACTTTTTTTCCCTCACAAAATTTTCAGCTTATTCTCGTGAAATTGTGCCGGAATAGCACGTTTTATCTCAATATTTGGACTGTTCTCATAAGATTACACCAATTTTCTTAAATTATGCTGTTTTTTTTTCAAATGTTCCAACCATTTCAGTTTGTTTTTCATAATTATGACTCTATTCCCATAATATTTTGACTTTATTCTGGTAATATTGTAACGTTTTCCACCACATCATCTTCCAACAAGTACAACTTGTGTTGTTTTTTGTTTCCTATAATATTATGTATGTATAAAATAAATAAAACAAGTAAAATATAAATAAATAAAAAATATAAAAACTGATTTCTTAACTTTGACATTTCAAATTTCTCACAATGTTACTTATTCTCATAACATTATCTTTAGTTTATTTTTTGTTATTGTGGCGATACTCTAAATTGTGATATTGTTTTGATACCGAGATATTAACAATAACACAACAATATTAATATTACAACAATATTATAAAATGGTCCTATTTGATTTCAGTGCAAAATAAGTAAACAAATGCAAAAATTGGACATATGCAAATGTGACAATATGCACAACACAGCAAAAACACAGACATCTGTGTAAATAAGCATAGAAAAACATACAATATCGACCTAAACACTCCTACCGTATGTATCGATCCGCCCACTTCCACCGGGTACGGTAAGCGCGGGGGGACATTTCCCGCTGCCTCTCGTTAGCTAAACGGCTACTTCCCACTGCCACCGTCGCTGTCATGGCAGCGCACCTGAAAAAGCGAGTTTATGAGGAATTCTCCAAAGTCGTACAGGTAAGAATGACGTTAAGCGCCCGGTGTGTAACATTAGAGACATTTCTAGGGAGAAACCCGAGTCAGCTAACTAGCCTATTAGCTAGTAGCGAACTAGCCTATTAGCTAGTAGCGAACTAGCCTATTAGCTAGTAGCTAACTAGCGAGGTTAGCTAACTCAGCGGCTCAACTCTGCGGCGTCTGCTCAAAATAAAACTTTAGTTGTAGGTGCCGCGAAATGCTAACGTAACTTAGATACATAACGCTAATATAGATGTAGTTGGATACCAGGCACTAACTGCGTCATACTATTGACTTAAATGGGGATTTGCAAGAAGAAATGGATTTGTTGTGTTTGGTACGGTGGCCGACAGGGACAAACGCTCCAAACACCGAAATGCTGCAAATGTCAAGTCACGCACAAAAAACAAATGCACGAGTTACAGAACAAGTGGGAGTTTGCCAGGCAAGCAGGCATGAGGTTCTTTTTCTTTGTTGCTGTTAAACACTTGCGATATTTTTGAGCAACGCCTTTCGAAGCTAACAATATGGTTGTGAATGAGACCGGCGACACCAAAAGTTTAACAAAGACAAAAAAAGGTGCAGTTTCCTTCAGTTTCCTCAAAAGCCAGGCCGTTTTTTGACGTTATATGTCGAGAGCCAAGACAAGGTGTGTTGTCCACCTCCAGATCCCACAAGAAGAAGCTCCGGCCAAGAAGCTCCGTCTGTGCAAACCCAGCAAGTCTGCAGCGCTCCACGTCGACCTCTGCAAAGCCACCAACTCCACCGATGCCCTGCAGTTACTTCTGCAGTTTGCGCGCAAACCCGTGGAGGCCGAGAGTGTGGAGGGGGTGATCAGGATCCTGTTGGAGCACTACTACAAGGTCGGGAAAAGCGTTGTCGTTTCCGAATCGTAGTAGCTCGGGGCTGAGGAAGGATACGTCCGCATAGTGCAGCGCGTCTTCGAGAGCTGATGTCTTCCTCTCCGCCCCCCAGGAAACGGATAACTCGGTGAGGCTGAAGATTGCTTCCCTGCTGGGTCTGCTGTCCAAAACTCCGGCCTTTAGTCCCGACTGCATCGTGGAGGACGTCATCAACGCCGTCGTCAATGAGAGTGAGACACGGTCTCACACGCCTTCGTGAAAAAGTCGTTCTTGAGCTGGCGTGAACTGTTTTGTGTGTGTCAGAGTCTCATCAGGTCCTGGCTCAGCTGCTGGACACGCTGCTCATCATCGGCGTGCAGCTGCCCGAAAGCCCGGCGGTCGCTCACCGGCTCGTAGACGTGGCCTGCAAGGTGAAGCGCGGCCCCGTTGGGCGTATTTGCTAGCACACATCCTCCACCTAACACCCTCCCCCGCGCCGCCTCTCCACCTCAGCACCTGTCCGATACGTATTTTGGAGTGAGGAACAAATGTCTGCAGCTGCTGGGATGTCTCGGCATGATGGACAGCCCCCTCAGCAAAGACGCCGATGGACTTGGCACGTCCATAGGTGGGTGTCGGGGGACGTGCAGGACTATTTATTGACCCACGCGTGTGTCTTTCCTGTGACGTCCGCATGCTGATGTTCCTTCAGGAGCGGCGAGGGACGTTCAGAGTATCGTCAGCGACCATTTTGGAGATCAGGACCCCAGAGTGCGCACGGCGGCCCTCAAAGCCATGGTAGGCGGCCTCGGGTCATCACGCCTGTCTACACAGACATCACCCATCCGGCCTTCAAGGGATGAATGTTCTCACACACGTGTGTGTGTTGTTTGTATTCCAGCTGCAGCTACATGAAAGAGGAATGAAGATTCAGCAGATCATTTATGACCAGGTAACATAGAACCTCACAGTGGAGTCATTGGAGCAAGACATTGAAATGATGATCAAATTAAGTGCAAATGTGTGTGCAGGCATGCAGGTTGCTGGCAGACGACTACGAGCAGGTTCGCTCCGCAGCCGTGCAGATTGTTTGGGTGCTGAGTGTGTTGTACCCCGAGAGGTGAGTTTTATCAAGAAAACGACAGCACGAGTGGAACCCGCTTGCGTCGGCCCGCTTCTGTCACCAACCCATCCCGCTTCTGTCGCCGTCGAGCAACGCATTGAGTCCCCATCCACCACTAAGAAGCATTCACATGTATAAAATTCTATGGTATACTTTAACATCTATGTATTCCTCCTACTGCCACCACTTCTTCTTACTCCAGCTCATCTGTTTCCTGCTAGCTCCTCCCACCTTTCTCAACCCATTCAAGCCAATCCGACGTCAAAATGTTCAGACCATTCAAGTCATATTGGCTATCTATCGGGACGTTTCCAAAAATTCTCACATGTACTGGCTCAGGAAGTGTTTGTGTGGTTGAGTGGCTGTTTTCCAACCCGGTGGTTGTTGGTTTGATCCTCAATCCGCCACTGAAATATTTTTACATTCGGTTTTAAATTTCATATTTTGCTGTTTTTCTGCAGCTTGTTCAGGAAATGTACAGTATCCGTCAGGACTTTTCTAAATATGCCCACATTTTCCATTATTAAAAATTTTCTATGCCAGTTTTCGAATTGGAACGGAATGGACCATTTTAATGCGGCCCCCAATTGTTGGAAATTTATTTAGATTGGATTGCACGGTGGCACCGCACACGTAAGGTAGTCGTCTCCCAACCTGAGGGTTGCTGGTTCTATCCTCGTTCGGACAATGGATTTTTATTTTTACATGTTTTTACTGAAAGGTTCATCTAGTTATGAAAACGTTAAATTCCTCATGTTTCCGTCAAAGTCACAAGTAAACGTGCGAGCAGAGTTTCGTTTCCGTTTCGGCTACGTCGGCAACTACCTCAAGGTAAGCGGGTTTCCCATGTGCAGAACATGCAAACCTGATTGCTCCGACCATCCCTCCATACTCATTTACCACCCGACTGACCGTCTCTCTTCAGCATCGTGCCCATCCCATCGTCCAATGAGGAGATCCGACTGGTGGACGACGCCTTCGGGAAGATCAGTCACATGGTCAGTGACGGCTCCTGGATGGTGCGGGTACAGGCTGCCAAAACGCTGGTAAGGAGGGAATGTTTTACCCCCCGTTCAGTTCATGAGTGACGGTTCTTTGATTGCTCGACCCGCGTCGTTTAATTTCTCTGCGGGACGAGGGCTAGAACCGCTTCGAGACTCGCAAAGACTAACCCGACATGTGCTTTCTGTCAGGGTTCCATGTTGCAGGTCAGTCCTCACTTCCTGGAGCAGACGCTGGACAAGAAGCTGATGTCAGACTTGAGGGTGAGTGGCCGCAGGCGGACGGGAGGCGAGGTTTGCTTGCTGCTGAAGAGCTCACCTTCGGCCACGCGGCGCTTGTATGCAGAGGAAGCGGACGGCCCACGAGCGCGCTAAGGAGCTCTTCGCTTCGGGGGAGTTCTCCTCGGGCAGGAAGTGGGCCGACGACGCCCCCAAGGAGAAACTGGACACCAACACTGTCAACCTCATCGCCTCGGGAGCCTGCGGCGCCTTTGTTCACGGTCTGGAAGACGAGATGTTTGGTATGTCCTGGCCCACATGTGGTCCTAGTTTCCATCACCCCTTCATCTTTGTATTCTTTATTTCTTTCTGGCCGTTGCGATTAGAGGTCCGCATCGCGGCGGTGGAGGCGTTGTGCCAGCTGGCTCGCTCGTCTCCCAGCTTTGCCGAGAAGTGTCTGGACTTCCTGGTGGATATGTTCAATGATGAGATCGAAGAAGTGAGGCTGCAGTCTATCCACGTGCTGAGAGAGATCTCCACGCACATCACCCTGCGAGAGGACCAGCTGGACACCGTGCTGGCGGTGCTGGAGGTCAGCCATACGTCGACGTGTTCGCGCACACCTGCTGCCTGCTTCACAAGCCTCGTATGCGTGCGCAGGACTCGTCCCGTGACATCAGAGAAGCTCTGCACGAGTTACTGTGCTACACCAACGTGTCCACCAAGGAGTGCATCCAGCTGGCTCTGCTGGAGCTGCTGAAGAACCTCAACAAGTATCCCTCGGACCGCAACTCTGTCTGGAAGTGAGATTGCACACTCGTTTGTTTCTATATTTTCTTTATTTCTCTATTTTGGTGTCTTTTTTTTTTTCAGGTGTCTCAAGTTTTTGGGTTCCCGCCACCCGATGCTGGTGTTGCCGCTGGTCCCCGAACTACTCAGCACACACCCGTACTTTGACACACCAGAACCCGACATGGACGACCCGGCCTGTATCCTCACATGTTTGCACACTCTGGGAGTTAGTTGCGCCGCCTGCCTCCCCCTCCTCTTTCACTCTGCTGATGTCAGACATCGCCGTTCTGGTGCTGGTGTTCAACGCGGCCAAGTCGTGTCCCACCATGCCCGCACTCTTCTCCGACCACACCTTCAGACACTACGCCTACCTGAGGGACAGTCTGTCCCACTTGGTCCCGCCTCTCAGAGTGAGAACTCCTAACATCCTGTTTCTCTCACACACGCGCACACGCACACACACACTGCCTTATTTAGTTTAAATAACAATTAGAGTAAATCCCTCGCTGCTTTGAATTGTGCAGCCTCGCTTTTCAAGCATTAAAATGGCTAAGTAAGCATAATGATATGATAATGTAGTATTCTGGTCAGTCATGTTACTCTTATGTTGGGTGAGACACACAAGCACTAGACAGTTTATTGCAGTTTTGAATGATCTCACAACAGGCACAATAATCCCTAACACGAGCTACTGTTGCGGCTGTAACCCACGCCTGAACTCTGAACCCCGAAAACACATTTACAGCAACACACACAAGTCTTTTTTATGTCCTAAATGGCTTATTTTGTCATATTATGTCAACAATATTTGGTAAAAAGGGGTGTAAAGGTGACTGTAGGGGTGTTATTTCACATCTACAGGGCTCTAACGATGTTAAAAGCTGTACAGGGCTCTCAAACTCGAGCCATGGATGGCCGAGACGCTGCAGGTTTTCTTTCCAGCCGGTCACTTAGGCAGGTGCTTTAATTGATAAGCTCCTTCCCTCAAATTGAAGGAGGTTGATCTTTACAAGCTCCTGCTTTAGTGACCGGCTGGAAAGAAAACCTGCAGGGTCTCGGCCCGTCATGGCACGAGTTTGAGAATTTTTGTGTTCTGTTTGTGCTCACTTTCAATTAGAAGTCTTTCAAGAGTGAAGGCTTCTGATGTCGGTCATGTCCACGCAAATTTTGGATATGCATTGTTGGTTTTGAAGCTCTGGACAACTTCAGTGTTTTTGTTTCGACTGGTAAAGCAGAACTTTTTGGCTTGTGTCATAAGAAATGTGCATAATAGAACACTAGTAATGAAGTTCTTTGCCTGTGGGTGTTGGTGTGATTTCGTACAGCTTATAACATGCATCGGCAATCAGAAAAAAACCATTTATGTTGCTTACTGAACATGCAGCAACGTCCAAATGCTGCCGTGCAAAAGAAAAATGCTGTATATTTTGCCAAAAACAGAAACAACTGCACAAGAGAAGTGATGCAAGATGACAAAATGAATAAAGTAATTACAAAGTAGATGTTAAGTTTAATATTAAATATATATATTTTTCAGCCGACACTCTCCAGGGCAGGGGGTGAAAGTAATGTAGACGGCATTTGATATATCGCTATATTGATCATCAGAGGCGTTATAATACGCAACCAAGTCAGCTGTGGTTGCTTTTTCAGGATTCTGCTGGGACAAAATACACACAAACGTCTAGGAATGTGTTTTTACATGAACAGGCTTTTGTTTTGTTTTTTAATAAACGTGTGGTGCGGAGTTGGGGAAATGTCTGTGCTCTTTTCTTTAAGCTGCCTGGCAGGAAGCAGGTTTACAGTTTGGACTCGGTGGATTCTGGTTCTGAGTCGGGTTCTGTGGAATCGGCTCAGCACTTTCTGCAGCAGAGTCTGGACAGGATCAGAACCATCCAGAACCTGGAGGCACCTGGAGCTCAGGACCTGCTCATTTTCACCATACGGTATGCGTATGTGCACACACACACGCACGCACACACACACACTTTGTTGAGGTCACAATATCCCCACTATTACATCCCCACAACGTTCATTGGTCTTATATCGTGAAAACTATGATAACGGCTGCAAAAAAAAAAAAAGTGATCAACAATCGCTGCTTATTTAGTCCTAGAATGAAACTCTGTTATTATTCTAAGATTCCTGGGCCAGACATATTTACTCACTGAAACAGACAGATGGACAGCAAGATAGGCTAGAAACAATCCATGTTTTGCTAACAATTCAGGATCAGGTGCAAACGCTGGCATGAACGCACATGGAGAAAGTGACGTATTCACGACGATAATACCATACCACGAGTATAAGCATCACTGGCAGTGCTAGCCACAACAGACGGCCTTGCTGGCGCGTCTGTTAGAAATTAGTTTCTCCTGCTAATAAGTAGCCAGTCAACTGACGGAAAGAGCGGCACTTTAAGTGAGACTTTGTGTGTTGTCAGAGACCTGCAGAGACTGGGCCAGCTGCAGACAGAACTTGCCGGAGCCGCTGACTTCTGCGCTACGTACCTGCGCTGCCAGCTTCTACTGTTGAAGGTGGGACCACGTCGGTCACTTTACCGTCACTGACGAGCAAACTTGGCCTTTTGCGCCATAAACTGTTACAACTGACCCGATTCCCCGGTTCCCTTCAGGCTCTGCAGGAGAAGTTGTGGAACATGGCGGTCCCTCTTTGCCTCAAACAGAACGTCACGGCCCTGGCGGCCGCTCAGCAGGTCGGCACGCACCCCCGACACGCTCGCGGTGGTGGCGGTACCGCGTGACGTGTTTGCGATGTCCCATTTCAGGTTCTGGAGGAGAGTTACAAGCTGGAGTTTATGTACAGCGGCTTGGAGAGCAAACAGGTGGCCATCGTGCACGACGTGCGTCTGCAGGCCAAAGCGCTACAGCTCATCCTGAGTGCTCGCACCACACACGGGTGGGTACGCCGGGTGGGTACGCCGGGTGGGTACGCCGCGTGGGCGTAGCCGCACCACCGGTGCGGTCACTGATGCGTCACCCTTGTCTGCAGGCAGGAGCCGCTCGTCAGCAGCTGTGAAAAGTTTCTGCAGGAACTGGACTCCTTTCACAGGTGAGTTCATCCTGGTGTGGTTTCGCTCAGCGTCCCAAGTTCTCACTCCTCACACCCCGTGGAACCTTCAGGCTGTTCCTGGCAGAGCTGCCTCACCTCCACGACAGCTTTGTGGGCAAACTTTTGGAGATGATGCCGCGCCTGTCGTCCTGCAAGACTGCGGAGATGGTCAAGGTTCTGCAAACGGCCCTGAGGCAGAGCGCTCTGCTGCAGCTCACGCTGCCTCCACAGGTATGCCTGTGGCGGTGTTGACACCTTTTGGTGTTCGTGCGGACGTAGCCTAACCGCATGACGTTTGAAACATCTTGTGTTCCTCTTGACAGATCCATCGAGCCACGGCCAACATCATCGAGCCCACGGGGGAGTCGGACAACCCGCTGAGGTTCACGTCGGGCCTGGTGGTGGCGCTGGACATCGACGCTACCTTGGAGCACGTCCGCGACCCCCAGAACTCGGTCAAAGTGGAGGTGAGTGAGACGACGCTCGCAGCAGTGGGTCGGTTAGGATGTACTGGTTTACAAATATTCCGTCTGCGCCCAGGTTCTGTATCCAGACGGTCAGAGCCACGTGATCCATCCCAAACCCGGAGACTTCCGAAAACCCGGACCTGCCAGACACAGACTAATCACACAGGTCTACCTGTCCCACAGCGCATGGACGGGTGAGGGAACACATGCCTGCCGTGTTGATGGACGTCGTGTTGTCTTCTTCTGACTTCTGGGTTGTCTCTCAGAGCCGTCTCAGGTGGAGGTGCGCCTCCTGCTGGCCTACAGCTCCTCCTCTTCTTCGGAGTCCAAGCTGTCATGGAACGACAACCTTGACAGCCTCCCGCCACCGGAGGCCGCCGTTGAGGGGACCATTGCCTTCAGCAAGCCTGTCAAAGTCTTCATCATGCCAAAACCTGCCAGACGCTAACGAGAGCGCCCGTGTTGTGTTTTTCATTCATCACATTTTTATTTTGTAAAAATAAACAAGATAGTATATAACAAGATAGCAGCCAGTATTTTATTGCAAATATTCCCTGCCTTCATACGGAGAGAAAATGATTTCCGTGCATACATCATCGTGATTCAGCAGGTGGAGAGGAAGATGACATTACAACGTCAACTTCAGCAAGTGGAGTGGAAGACCCCGCCCACCTTGGCGCCCTGCCTGGCCAGTCGATTGTACTCGGCGACGGCCTGTTCCGTCTGCAGGACTCGCACGTCCACCCCCCGCTTTGCCACGCAGTCCAGTGTGGAGGCAGGAACCTGACACAAACACGCCCCCTGAGTCACCATGACCTCAAGTGACGTCATTTCATTCGGAAGGCTACCTGCAGGGCCATGTTCATGCCTCGGCCGATCACCAGCACCTCGGCTCCTTTGTCCAGCACCTCCTGGACGTCGGCAGTCTGGACTCCTGGGCGGTGCTGATGAAAAGGCACACTTTAGACGTACACGCGTGTCCCACACGCACACGTAAACACACACACACACCTCAGTCCCAGTCTCTCGCCAGTCCCAGGTGCGACTGCCACCGGGCCACACCTTACAGTCCTTGTAGGCGGAGGAGCAGCCCTTCACTGTCATGTGACCCCAGGAAACCGAGGTAACCTCCGGGGAGGCCATGGTCATGTGACGCTGCAGTTGCAAAGGAGGAGGAGCGAGCAGACGTTTGCACACACAGTCCCAAAAGTGACGTTTGTGTTGTTTGGAACGGAGACACACACAACACTAGCATGAAGACAAACCTTCACACGTCGGGTTGGAAGCTTTGTAGAGAAAACCGAAAGGCACACAGCCGGACAGGAAGTGCGCGTCATCAAGTCAACGCCCCCTAAAAATATGCTCCGCCTACCCTTTTTACGAACGCGTTAGATGGTAGCTGTGGGCGATACAGCACATTTTGGCGTCGATCTGATGTCAGAGGCATGCCAGATACTTATACCGATAATTTATCTTACTTGGGAAATTTCATGGGAGGGTTTTGCGACTTTGCTTTGAATTTGTTGGGCATTGTTATAAAAATTACAAGCACTTTAGGCGATTTTGTTTTTATCATTTTAATAAATTGTATCGTCAATTATTATTTTGTGTACAATTTATCACTACTTCAATTCATTCATTTTCTATACCGCTTATCCTCATTAGGGTCGCGGGGATGCTGGAGCCTATCCCAGCTGGCTTTGGGCGAGAGGGGGGGTACACCCTGGACTGGTCGCCAGCCAATCGCAGGGCACATAAAGACAAACAAACATTCACACCGATGGACAATTTAGAGGGGCCAATGAAGCTAACATGCATGTTTTTGGAATGTGGGAGGAAACCACAGCAGCATTGGCATGTGTTGCAGTCCAAACAAAGAACCCGGATGTGTCCATAAAAGGGGGGCAGGGAGAATTCCTCTGGGTGTCGGAGAAGCAGCAATGCATGATGGGAAACAGTAATATTTTAGTTTTTTATAGATTATAATAGTCATTGTGACAATGAAACAGTGATGTGGTGTGTTTTGTAGAAATACACACCAGTCCAGTGTGTGTTTATTGGTGTGCACACGATGAGACCATCACTTAACATGGTGTGTGTGAGAACGAGGCCTGCATGAGAGACGTGTACAACTCATACTTACCTGGCAGGGGAGATACCATGATCAAGAAGGTGGTTCACCCAGGGTGAGGCTCAGCCATTGCACTCCGGTTGTGCTGACCCCTGCGAATTCCCCAAATGTGGGAATCTCGACTGCATAATTTGTGGTAGTGGGGGACTGCGTTCGCGCTCTCCCCTGATTAGCTTGTACAAAATAATATCGGCTGCGAACTCATACATTGAAGAATACAAACAGACCAGCACCGCCCTAAAAAAGATAACATAGCAATGAATGAGCTTACTGAGACAGCTTGAGAAGGCCATGCTGCCTGTCCAAATCAAGGTTCACTTCATTAGAATCATTGTGTCCGGGTTCTCCTCCTCTGTCACAGAGTAGTCCGCCGGGGTCACTACCTTAGACAGATACAGACCGCAGCGCGCCGTGAGCTCCGCTGAGAAAGTCAATATCCGGAGCCTTTTCCATCTCTCCAGGAGCTGTACATCTCCAGGACGTACAGGCGGGATATTTGATGACTCATCCCACCCTGGACATGGACCATATGAGCAACTCTGGCAGGAGGTTACAGTCCATTCGGACCAGAATCTCTCGCCACAATAACAGTTTCTTTCCTGCTGCTGTTGGACTCATGAAAACTTTGTAACTCTTGTCACCTTATAATACCTGCACTAGAAACACCTTCATGCCTTTAAATAGCAGTGATTTCAACTTGAAATGAAATGAAGTGAAAGCACTAAAGGGAAGGGCTTTCATTCAAGCTGCAATGTGCCAACATTATCTTTTGCTGAATCGAATATTTACCATTTATTTGTGTCAGGTATTTCCTGAAGCTCCTCATCTGGCAGCTGGAAAATGTGGCTGTTGGGAGATTTGTCTTGGAAGTGTTTTAGTTACAAAGACGTTGATGAATTTCACTCTTACTGCTGTTGTGGCAGAGCAGCAGAAATACAAGTTAGTGTTTGTAGGACAAGTCATGAGGACAGTCTACCTTCACACCAGCAGGGGGCAGTAGTGCTACAGGGGGATACCGTCGCAGAAACAGGAAGTGGTTGCAGTGCGTCACGTGTGTGGGGGTGGGCGTCTTTATTCATACCGAATAGATTTCTGTCAAACTGCTAAACGGTTTATTGTACAGAACATGAGAAGATCCGGTGTGCTTTTAAATGTTTTTTTCTTTACATGCTCACTCCTGATTTTACCTGCATGTCTTTTTCAGATCATTTCAAATCAACTTTGTGCTTCTGCTTGCTATTGGCCAGAAGTGTACCATGTGACCAGGAAAGGCTTTGTAATTGAGCGAAAAAAAGCAGCATTGCATGGTGGGAAACAGTTATATTTTAGTGTTTTATAGATAATAATAGTCATTGTGACAATGAAACAGTGTTGTGGTGTGTTTTGTAGAAATACACACCAGTCCAGTGTGTGTTTATTGGTGTGCACACGATGAGACCATCACTTAACATGGTGTGTGTGAGAACGAGGCGTGCGTGAGAGACGTGTACAACTCATACTTACCTGGCAGGGGAGATACCATGATCAAGAAGGTGGTTCACCCAGGGTGAGGCTCAGCCATTGCACTCCGGTTGTGCTGACCCCTGCGAATTCCCCAAATGTGGGAATCTCGACTGCATAATTTGTGGTAGTGGGGGACTGCGTTCGCGCTCTCCCCTGAT